>JAJEJH010000692.1:0-96678 GCA_026122585.1 Anacardium occidentale | reverse complement strand
TTTTTACATATTACAACTAAAAAACACCGAGGAAAAGAGATAAATGAACGGTCTTTGAGGGGCAATCCTCATCAAGCGTTGAACCACCAAGTCAACAGCAAGACAACACCTCAACCATTGTTGGTAAAAGACAACATGGTATTAAAAGTTATGATATTTTATTATCAAGCACCATTGACTGATATGTTATTTTTCCTCATATGTGTTACAGGTCAGGACTCAAAAACAAGACGAAGGGGACCAACTTTGATGTCAAAACTTTGGAATATGCCTCCGGGTGAGAAGGTCACGGTGCAGTTTAACAATATGAACCAAGGAGTAGGATCCGAAGCTTGTGTGTTGACTAGTTTTCTGAGGACTTTAGCAAAGAATTGTCAATTGCTCCCTTTAAGTATACAAGATTGGAGGCGAATTTCGGCATCAGAGAATGAAAGGATTCTTGGATTTGTTAAGGTAAAATTGCATTATTGTGTATGCATACTATCAATTGGAGGGTCGGTTTATATGTGAATATGAAGTGTTGAAATTATTTGATGTTTGTTTTATTTGTTGTTGGTTTTATTTGTTGTTTGCAATCCATGTGGTTTTATGAGAAATAATTATATTTCGTGTCTTCTTGTTAACTCTAACTGAAGAAGTTTGCTGACGCACTTTGTAGAATTTCTAATTTGGATGCGTTTTGTGTACCATTGTCATATTGCATCACTCATAATTATCTATTACTGATTGTGCTTATATGTCAATAATTTATACTCGTTTTGCATTTGTGTCAAGCGTAAAGCTAAATCTTTTATCTTATGGTTAAGACCATATGTTGGTACTATGTTGGATCTAGATAATGCATAAACAATGATAGAATTTTTCATTCTGTTTTTGATATGAGAATATTTTATACTTGTAATTAGATATTATCGATACATCTATTTGCATACAACAAGACTATTAACCAAATAATTCGTACAGTTTTGTGTTTTATTCTACGTTAGTTGATCATTAATGGATATTGTTTGCTATTATTGTATTTCGTTCTTCTAAAATCTTTAACTTTTTTTCGCAGGGCATAATGTAAAGTGTTTTGGCTCCAACAAGCTTCATAACAATTCTCAAATAAAGTATCTAAACAATATTAGAATTAACAATTGTATTCATGTACGATAAGAATTCTGATAATACTGTTTATCCAATATTTTATTAATGATGTTACAAGCTTTTTTTGTATGTATTTTTAGATAGTATTGTTTTGCATATATTGTTATCAAGTTATCTATTAAGTTTTGCATGATATTTATTATAAGTAGGAAGTTTAATCAATAAGCAGGGAAAAAGGCCTATGAAACAGGTAAAATTGGGCTAAAAAGGTATATAAATAAACACCGCTATAACAAAAAAAATGCCGCTATAAATTCTCAAAAAAACGCCGCTATAACCTCAAAAAAAAGCCGTTATAACATAAAAAACGCCGCTAAAAACATTGCAAATCGCCACAAAACATTCTAAAATATGAGATTGGAAAGGCACAAAAAAAATAAAAACGCCGCTATAGGGTATTAATCCCGACAGAATATCGGGCGCCAAAAAACAACAGAAAATAAATTGACGGGTGTGGTTGAATTTACCGGCGTTTTTTAAACGCCGGTAAAACCCTTAAAAAATGCCGCTGTTATATGCAGATTTTAGCGGCATTTTTTTCCAGGTTTTACCGATGCAGCGTACACCGACGTTTGTACAAATGCTGGTAAGATTATTTACGGTGTTTATAAATGCTGCAAAAACACACAAAAAAAAAAACGCCACTAAAAACTTTTCCTGTTGTAGTGAATTTTGGGCCATTTCAATCGACTTTTGACCATAAACAACGACTTAGATTATTGTGTACACAGTTTGTGCATTTTATGATCACATCTTGTGTTAACTCTTTTACTCATATTTGTGTTGGTTCATTTACTTTATATTAGATAAAAGTTTTATAATTTTGTGATTCACTTTAAATTTGATCCCATTATCTTTTAAAATTCATATATACAATCCAACACCAAACTTTTAATATGAAAGGGTAATTGATAAATATATAAAATATAAGTTTAATTATAATTCTTCAAGTTGAGCTTGAATTAGCAATTCTTATATAGAGCTCAAGCAAGCAGCTCTTGAGTTGATCAAGCTAGATTCTTGCATAAACTCAATCAAATAGAATTTGAATCGAACAATACTCAATTCAATTATAACTCTATTTACAAACTATTGAAATTTGATGTTGAGATTCTAATTTTATTTTACATTTCATGATTAAATGAGGTGAGTGAGAAATCTATTAAATTAGTCAAGCACAAACATGACTAATAAGTATCTTATTTACAACATATATATATATATATATATATATATATATATATATATATATTATCCATTCGTAATAATAAAAGACATGTTTATTTTAGTAATTAATTATACCTACGTTATTTTAATAAGTTAATTTTATTATTTCCATCTTCTAGGTGTGGTTCAATGCAATGACACATAATATTGAATAAGTTTGTTAATTTTACATATTTATTCTTTTTAGTTAATATCTAATTTCCCAGGTTGGAGGATTTGTTGATTTTCTATTGTTTAAGATTTATTATATATATTCTCTAGGGGCATAAAATTAGTTTATACTCTTCTCACTTAGTTTCTAACGGTGTTAGGGGTTACATAACAATTCTTAAAACCGTAGAATCTAAACGATAATTGGTAAAACTTTGGGATTACTTGGGTATTTTTCGGTGTAGAATCTAAACTGAAATTTTAAAGAAAAGGGGTGAGACTTGCCCACGTGGTTGCATCAGATTGACCATTATATAATTTCTATATATATTTTTATAAGATTATACCTCTGTAACTACAGCTCTAGCACCACAGCATTTGAAGCAGTATGTAATTTTTTAAAAATTTATTAATGAATATAATCTTTTTAGAAATTGGGCTTTTTTAAACTTTCAATTGTAACATTGGTTTTATATAAAAAAAAGTTATGAAAATATGAATAAAACTATATACAATAATACTTTAATGAGATTATACTTTTTGCTATAATTTTAATACCATAACACTTGAAGATATGTGATTTTGATTGTTGAATTTAATCAAGTTAATAAAATAATTTTATAAAAACAAAATAGTTATAGTTTAAATATGAATTTTCATAATTTATTTTTCTGGATCATACCTTTTTAATTATCATTAATTTTATTTATTAAAGTTAAAGGGCAACCCATGAGATTTATTGTAATAATGAAAATCCTCTTAAATTTTTTTAAAATATAATATATAATAAATAAACAACATTTTCAATAATTTTCCACCTGTAAATCAACAACAATAGGAGAAGTGTATAAAATGATTTCAATTGAAAAATTAGCTCAAATCCTTTAAAAATTACAATTTAATTCATTTGAGTTAAGAAATGGATTACTTCGATTCAAAAAATTTGTAAACAAAGTTTATGACGCAGTTTGAGTGAATATAAAACTGGATCAAGTCGGTAAAATTTTCTTCGGATTGACTTAAAAATTTTCCTTGGATCCAGGCCATACACATACCCATCCATTTTGGAAAGAGCCGAAGCTTGCATTTTCATTACATTATCCCTTGGAATATAAGAACCAGTCTATCTCAAGCCTGAAGTTGAGCAGTAGACCATGAAACTACCAGTCTTCTATGATGCCAAAAAATAAATAAATAAATATTATCGTAGTCTAGTCTTATCACAAGAACAATGTTCACAACAAACTGTTTATCATCTTTGCATAATTATCACCAGCAGTTCTTGCTTGTGTTTCTGATTCTTTGTTACATTTTCTCTCTTCCAAATTCATCTGTATTTGCAGGAGCAGCACCAGTAGGCTATGGCTACTTCGTTCAATCTGCCACCATTGACTCCGCTGCCAAGTCATCATTGACCGCCAATCTTGGCCTCATCAAGGAGTCTTCTGTTTATGGAGCTGATATTCAGAGTCTCAGTCTTCACGCCAGGTTTGTATAGTTTCACTTTAATGGCCATTTGTTCGGAGAATTTTGTATATTGTTGAAGTTTTAGGTGTTAGAGCTGACTTGTTTACTGTAATTTCTGAATTTGGATTAAAGCATTGAAGAGAGAAGTGAGTTTTACAGGGTGGGATTTTAATGTTTTACAAGTTTATGAAATGGGAACTTGTTGTGAATTCGATGAGATTGATTAGTGAAAATAATGGAAACGGTTAATTTATGGTGTGTGAATTTCTGCAGTTTTGAGACCACAGAGCGTTTGAGAGTTAGAATAACAGATTCCACATCCAAAAGATGGGAAATCCCAGAAGAAATTATTCCCCTCCAATCTCATTTTTCTCACCGTTTACCGCCGGAAAACACCCCAAACTCGCCAGTAAACTTGCCCGAAAACCTCATTTTCTCAGATCCCACTTCAGATTTAGTCTTCACCCTCAATAACGCTACCGCATTTGGCTTTGCCGTGTCACGGCGGTCCTCTGGGGAAGTCCTCTTTGACACCTCTCCCAACCCTGCAAATTCCGACACTTTCTTGGTGTTTAAGGATCAATACATTCAATTCTCATCCGCTCTGCCGAAAGAAAGGGCTTCTGTTTATGGACTTGGAGAGCACACAAAGAGGTCCTTCAAGTTGACCCCTGATGAGATCTTAACTTTGTGGAATTCAGACACGGGGTCTGTGAATCTTGATGTCAATCTCTATGGCTCTCACCCCTTTTACATTGATGTGAGATCCCCTCAAGGGACAACTCATGGTGTTTTGCTGTTTAATAGTAATGGCATGGATATTGTCTATACTGGTGATAGGATAACTTATAAGGTTATCGGAGGCATTATCGATTTGTATTTTTTCGCTGGACCCTTGCCGGAGACAGTCATACAACAATATACAGAGTTGATTGGCCGGCCTGCCCCCATGCCATATTGGTCCTTCGGTAAGTATTAAGTTGTGTATGGATGCTTTGTTTAAATTTGTTTTGTCAATTAGAACTTTGAGATTAGCATACTCAATGCTAATGTTTTAGGAGTATTACAAGGAGCCAAACTTGATTTGAATTTACAAATCTACAGAATTTAGAAGCCTTGTGCAGTACAGCAGCTTTAGTTGCAGCTAAAGACGAATCTCTTAATTTTTCTTGGTAGTTTTGCTACTTCGATCCTATCTTGGCATATCATATAAAGCTCATAAGCAAGTTTCAGAGCTGACATGCCAATTTTGATAGAATGACATTATATGATACTTAGTCATTGTTCTAATACTTCTTTCAAAATGTACAGGATTTCATCAGTGTCGATATGGTTATAAAAACGTGTCTGACGTTGAATCTGTGGTTGCTGGCTATGCAAAAGCGCGTATCCCTCTTGATGTTATGTGGACGGATATTGATTACATGGATGCATATAAAGATTTCACTCTTGATCCCATCAACTTTCCACTGAAGCCAATGAAAAAATTTGTCGATACACTCCACCGAAATGGTCAGAGATATGTGCTCATCATGGATCCTGGTATGAGTTTATTGACAACAAATTTGACTTTTATATAATGATTTTAGAAAAACAATCCAAAACAACATCATTTTTCATGATAGTAAGCATATTGAGATGTGTTTTACATAGGTATCAATGTCAATAAGACCTATGAAACCTTTATCAGAGGGATCGAAGCTGACATTTTTATAAAACATGATGGCACTCCTTACCTGGGCAGTGTTTGGCCAGGACCGGTCTACTTTCCTGACTTCGTAAATCCGGCAACTGAAATCTTTTGGGAAAGAGAGATCAAACTATTTCGAGATATTCTCCCTATTGATGGTCTTTGGCTTGATATGAATGAGATTTCTAATTTCATCACTTCCCCTCCGACCCCCTTGTCTACTCTTGATAATCCTCCTTACAAGATAAACAACAATGGAATAAGGCGACCAATCAACAATAAAACTGTTCCGGCAACAGCACTGCATTTTGGTAACATCACAGAATATAATTCTCATAACTTATATGGACTCCTAGAGGCAAGAGCTACTCATTTTGCCTTGATCAATGTTATTGGTAAAAGGCCATTTATACTCTCTAGATCAACTTTTGTGAGCTCAGGAAAGTATACGGCGCATTGGACTGGAGATAACTTTGCCACATGGGATGATTTAGCATATTCGATTCCAACCATGTTGAATTTTGGACTTTTTGGGATTCCAATGGTTGGAGCTGATATTTGTGGTTTTTCTGGAGATACAAATGAAGAACTCTGTCGGCGATGGATTCAGGTAAGATTTCTAGGCCTAAAACACTCAATAGATATTAAATCATTCTCTTTGTCTTCTTTATATGTTTCTAAGTAATTTCAAAGTCTTTCCCATATGCAGCTAGGTGCCTTTTACCCATTCGCAAGAGATCACTCTGATAAGTATACAACGCGTCAGGAGCTCTATCTTTGGGATTCAGTTGCTGCGGCAGCAAGGAAAGTGCTTGGCCTTCGGTACCGGCTCCTCCCTTACTTCTACACATTAATGTATCATGCACATACAAAAGGAATCCCCATCGCAAGACCTCTGTTCTTTTCTTTCCCTCAAGATACCAAAACTTACGGAATCAATACACAGTTTCTGATTGGCAAAGGCGTAATGGTATCTCCAGCATTAAAGCAAGGAGCGGTTTCAGTTGATGCATACTTCCCAGGAGGAAATTGGTTTGATCTATTCAACCATTCCAACTCGGTAAGTTCAACTTCAGGGACGCAAGTGACACTTGCCGCACCATCTGATCACATAAATGTGCATGTTCGAGAAGGTAATATTTTGGCTTTACAAGGGGAGGCCATGACAACTACAGCAGGTCGGAAAACACCATTCGAACTCTTAGTAATTATCAGCAGCAAGGAAAATAGCACTGGAGAAGTTTTCTTGGATGATGGAGAAGAGGTGGGCATGGGAGAACAGGGAGGCAAGTGGACTTTCGTGAGATTTTATGGCGAAATGGTAAAGAACAATCTCACTGTTAGATCTAAAGTTCTAAATGGTGATTTCGCTTTGAGTCAGAAGTGGATCATAAACAAAGTGACTGTCATAGGAATAGAAAAGGCTCAGAGATTGAAGAATGATGAACTGAAGATCAACAAGGCAAGTAGAAAGAATAATCCCCAATTTATTACTTTAGAAAACCCAGATCTTTCACTACCAATAGGAAAAGATTTCAAGCTGGAATTGAAACTAGACATACAATAAAATGAAACAAAGTAATGCAGATTTCAATAAGGGTTTGAATCCTGTTCTCTTGCTTCTTAAGAGTATAGTGACTGATTTTTTTAATGCTTCAAATTATGATAGGAAACTGGAAATCTAGTTTTAAACTCAACAAAACATCAAAAGTAAATAAATTCAGAGCAGTTTCACATTAATGAACCAACAAATTTGAATCTTGGTAGTAAAAATTCAAAAGTGAATTAAGAAACAGAGATATAAAGAAGCAAACAAACGAGAAAGATAAAAAAAGATTGCTATTGAATTTAAGGAATTAATAAATTGACCTGTTAGGCATTACAAATTACCCTAAACCCTAAATTTTAAAATTTCAAAATCAACAGCTCAAGAAAGACCCAACAAACTCATCTTCCTTCAAATCCTTTAACTTCTTCAAGACCGTCCGTCTGACCTCCTCCAAAGCTTCCTTCACCGCTGTCAGCTCCTCCACGCTCTCAGCCGCAGCTGCCTTGTCCTTCAACCCCACAACCACCTCCCTCACGTCACAATGAAAGCGGCCGTTGTTCAGATAATTCGCGATCACCGATTCAAACGAAGGAGACCCGTGAATGAAGGGATCCCCATCCTGGGCCCAATTTTATTAATTATTTTTGTTTTGTTGTTGTAGGATTTTTGGTTGATTTTTGACTTCCAAGTTTTGATTATGTTGCTGGCCTTGTCACGCTACTGGTAAATGTTTTACACTAAATAAGGTTATATTTAAATCGACACTGTCTACTGGCAGTGGGTATTTTTTTATTTTTTAAAAATTTTTATTTTTATTGAAATATTAAATCATATTTTAATTATAATATTTTTGATAATAAAGATAATTTAATTATTTTATCAAAAAAATAAATATAAAAAAGATAAAAATTGATCAATTGATAAGTGTTTAAATTTTTTAAAATTAAAGAGTAAGATTTTTATCTTTTCAACAAATTTTGGGTGGAAGAAAAGTTATCCAAAAAAATTATTAATTTTAAACTATTGTTTCATATAATAAAACTAATATATATATATAGTTAATATATGATAATAAAAAATTTTGATATATTATTTTATTTAAATATTTTTAAGCGATAAAAATATAAATTAGTATTGTATTTACCATTTAGTTAAACTTATATCCGTTATGTTAAAGTATTTAATTTATATATTTTTAAAACATTTTTTATATTAATAAAAATATTAAGAATTTCTAAATATTATTAAATTATGAAATTAATTAACTAAATTATTTGTTTCAAATATATATTTTTTAATTGAAAACGAAAACTTTTAATAAATAAAGAAAGAATTATATTAAAATTAAAAAAATAGTATTATGCAATTACTTTTAAAAGAGATAGTTACGTATTGGTAAGGGTGAATTGACCCATTTATGAGTGCAATTCATTGAATTAAAAAATGAGGCCAAATTTGAGATAAAGTTTTAGGTTGATGATTTAATTTGGATTTGGCTTAAATTTTTTTTGAATAATATTGTTCATCCTATCAGTGTTATTATTCATTTCATTAGCATAATATCTAATCAATAACACAATTCATCTTGTCGATAAAATATTCATCTTATTGATAATCTTCCAACTATATATTCAACCAATTTGAATTTAATATAATATATTCGAATCAAACCCGAGTCATCCCATATTTAGTTAAACTTGTATATTTTATATTAAAATATTTAATTTGTATATTTTTTTTAAATATTTTCTATATTAATAAGATATTAGGATTTTTTAAAAATATTATTAAATTATGAAATTAATTAATTAAATTATTTATTTCAAGTTGTTATCTTGTTTTAAATATATATATTTTAGTTGAAAACAAAAAAATTTGAATAAAAGAAAAATATAATTATAATAAAATTAAAATTTAGTATTATGTCATCACTTCTAAAAGAGATGGTCGCGCATCCATTCTTATGTGATAGGGATAGATTGACCCATTTTATAGGTGTAATTCACTTAATCAAAAAGTGAGATCACAAATTTACCAATCCACCCCATCAAGAGTGAAAAGATGACTATCTTTTAGGGTGGTCTCTTTTTTTAAATTAGAATTACTTTATAATATTTTAATAAATAAGGTGAAAGTTTTATATTATATGATACATTACTTCCGTTAAGAGCAGATTTGAATTGAGCTAATTTAGTTCAATTTGGTGTTTGGTTTGTTTTAAGCCAAATTCAAGCTAGAGTTTTAGGTCGATGATTTGACTTGAATTCAACTTAAATTTTCTTTCAATAATATTATTTATTTCATCAATATTATTATTTATTTCATTAGCACACTACTTATCTAATTGGTAACACAATTCATTTTGTCGATAAAACTATTTATTTTACTGGTGACCTTCCAACTATATGTTCGACCAATTTAAATTTAATATAATGGATTCAAATCAAACCTGAGTCATCCCATATTTACGCTTAACTCAATTTAAGCTAAGCTAGGGCCAAAGTTTTAGTTTGATTACTTGATTTGAATTTGACTTAAATTTTCTTTTGATAATATTGTTCATTTTACTAATAATACTATTTATTTTATCGATAAATTTATTTATCTCATTGAAATACTATTTATCTCGTAAATAATATTTTAATAATATATTTAATCAGTTCGACTTTAATATGATAAATTTAAGTCATACCAATATTAGTTTATGGTCATATTCGATTTGAATTAAATTTAACTGATCAATATTGAGAAACACTTTGGAGTCATTAAGACATGAATCAGTGATGATGTTTTTGAATTCGCACTTGGATTCGAGTTTGATATATATCATACTCTCCTTGTTGGAGAGGATTTGACCTCAAATCCTGAACTTTCAATTCAGTCACCAAGCACATGCTATCAACTCTTTGGGA
The DNA here is from genome assembly GCA_026122585.1 of Anacardium occidentale. Classification (NCBI taxonomy): domain Eukaryota; kingdom Viridiplantae; phylum Streptophyta; class Magnoliopsida; order Sapindales; family Anacardiaceae; genus Anacardium; species Anacardium occidentale. Next base: position 86,534 of record JAJEJH010000692.1, on the reverse strand, counting down.
AGTTTTCCCCTCATTAATCTTATGTTCATCCTCATGCAAGACATTTTTTTGGACTTCATTTATCTTTTTTTCAACCTCAAGTAATGCAACCTCTACTTGGGATTTATCATGGTCATCAATTATATTTTCATGCTCACTCAAGACAATTTCTTTGGTGACAATTTGCTCCTTGGTCACCATCAAAGCATGCTTGGATAAGAATTGCCTCTTCATCAACCTCTTCAATTTCTCCCAAGATTTGATTCGTTCCTTGCCTTCCCAATCTCTTTGTTTCTTTAATCTTTCCCACCATAGAGACAAAGAATGATGCTCCTTAAGCCTCACAATGGCAACTTTGAATTTTTTTTCATCCGGGCATTCCATGAGCTCACACATCATATCAAAATCTCTCAACCAATGCAAACATTCTTTTGGCTCTAGCTTCTCAACTTTGGGCACATCCATCTTCAAACATGTACCATTATTTTCAAATTGGCTTTGAACCAATTGAGAAATTTGCTTAGATACTACATTCACAATCCTCTTAAAGTCATTAAATTTCCCATGCATGTCAACTCTAAAGTTTTGAATTTGGTCCTCAAGCTTTGTCCTTGCTCTAGCCATGAACATATTTGGATAAAATAGGAAGAGAACACACTAAGAAGGGTGGAGTTAAGGTTCTGTGAATAGTGTTTTCGGGCTGTAAATAGTAACTCCGAGAATATAATACCCTTTTTTTTTTTTGTTAGGGTTGGGGTTTGGGCCAATTGAGTTGGGTGTGTGGGTATTGGGTTTGGTAATTGTAGTTGGGCTTGGGTTTGATTGTAAGGGTAAATTGATCACTTTTGTAAAAGGGTAGTTAAGTAATTTAGAATAGGAGTGAGATGGTAATGATAAGATTTGGTAGGGTGTGGGGCTAGTTTATGACAAGTGGGATGTGAAGTATTAGTGTAATTAATTTTGAGTGGCTTGGTTAAGCAAACATGCAATTGTAACTTGGGGTAAGTGACATATATTAATGAAGGTTAGACAAAAACAATAATTTCAAAAGGGTTGGTAAGTTTAAGACAAGTTTTATTGTTAAGAAATTAACTAATATCCCTCCAAATGTCTTGATTGCAACCGCGTAAGTCAAATGTGTGGGTGTTTAAAGTCTATGGGCAATTAATGTGGTGTAAGATAAATGTTAGGCTAAGGTATAGGTTAGGTATAATATAATAGGGAATAAATAAAATAAAATACTTCCATGTTCATCTTCTTCTTCCTAAAATCAATTTCCAGCCCTAAGTGAAAAATTTTCCAGCAGCCACACAAGAACACACATACAGAAATTTTAGTCACCAAAATCACCATTTTTATTTAAGTTTTTAACCCTAAATATACTCCAAAACAATCTTGAAACTCTGATACCAGATGATTAATATTGAGAAACACTTTAGAGTTGTTAAAATATGAATCAATGATGATGTTTTTGAATTCGTATTTGAATTCGAATTATGATATATATCATTAACTTATCTTTTACAATAGAATATCACCGACCATAAACAATTTGGAAAATAACAGATTTTTTTGGTAAGTTCGTAAATAAGAGATATGTCGGACCAAAAAGCGTCTTTTTTGCTATTTGGTAAGCAGTCACTTCCATGACAACTAATCGATGACGATTTAAAATCCGCGTTGAGGAAAATTCAAAGAAGTAAAGTTACGATCTGGAAGAATAATCCGGACCGTCCATGCTCGGGCAGCGGCTCATTAATCCATGTACAATAGGAGCTCTACGTGTCACCAATTCAGTTCTTCAAGAGCAAGTCCAACTCTTGCACTCCAAGTCCAGTCCTCCGCTTCAATTTATATTCCTTTCCTTTTCAATTTGATTCCTCCATACCCTTGAATTTCGCGTTCTTATGGCTCAAGACTCTCCTCGTTCCGTCCAACTCATCTCTGGTAACGGCGACTTCAATGTCGACGGTCTCGAAGACTTCGTCCACGCTACCAACCTCCGCGAACGCGGCCTCTCCTACGCCGTCGTCGCCATCATGGGCCCACAAAGCAGTGGTATATGTCCTCCTCAAGTTCATTCCTTTCATTTTTTTTTTCCACATTTTCTATTTCTGACGTTGATATCAAAAGTTTCGGCTTAGGTTTATGTAACAGTTAAATATGATGGTGCATTTTCTATTTTATTTTATTTTAAATCAATTTTAACGTTTTCGTTGTGATTCAATGCTCTGCGGGCTCAGTATGTATTTTATTTTGTTTTTTTATTCTTAATGGTGAACAGGCAAGAGTACTTTGATGAATCAACTTTTTTATACAAAATTCGAAGAGATGATTGCTTTTGAAGGAAGGTTGGTTGTTTTACGTTTCTCAAGTTGCATTATTTTTCAGCTAACTGTAAGAGATTCGAAGTTTTTTTTATTTATTTAATTTTTTTGAGCAGGCGTCAGACAACTAAGGGAATTTGGATAGATAACTGTGATGAAATTGACGCTTTCACTATTGTCATGGATTTAGAGGGAACTGATGGGATTGAAAGAGGCGAGGTAATGTGCTTCGACATGCTGGAGTTCAATTTTTGACGGAAATGGGTTATGTTTTTTCTGTGAAGAAGGCTTCTGTAGCATATAGATCTTGGTTTTTTTTTTCTGTAGGTCTTTTTGGCAGTACGTATGAGTATAATATGCCTTATGGTTGTCAACAGAGTTCAAACACCTATTGACTCACAGATACATCAGAACTGTGTTCCCTGAATTTTAGTTTAATTTGTATTAGTACTGAAAAGAAATAATTTATGGTGCTTTGTGGAAAATGTTTTCATACTATTAACCATGCTTGAATTTTTTTTCAGGATGACACTGTATTCGAGAAACAGAGCGCCCTCTTTGCTGTGGCAGTTGCAGATGTTGTGTTGATAAACATGTAAGTCTCTTTGATCTTGTATTTGGAGGTGCAAATATGTTGGCATTACTGACAGAAACTTACTTTGGGAATGACTGCTCGTAGAAGTGCAGGCTTTCCTTGAAAAAGGAGGGTGGCCTTGGACTAATTAGGATTTGGGCTTAAAGATAACGTAGATTGTTCTTTTAGTTAAAGAATTTATAAAACTAAAAAACAAGGAGCAAGTCTAGAACAATCTAAACATGATCAGATCACTCACTCATAAAACGAAAGCTTGAAACCACAATCACAAACCCTAACAAAACCAACCAACAAGACTAACCCAGTCCAAAAATCCGAAAACTATTTACAATCAAAAAAAGATACACAACACAGTCCCTGAACCAAGAACAAGAACAAAGGCTAACTATACAACTTTGCAAATATGAAAATTAAAGCCCAAAGGTCAAATAATAAAGCCCAACCCTCCTCGACCCATTGTACTCTCAAGGATCTTCAAAAACCAAGGGCTGGCCCTTGCTGCTTTAATCCAAACAAAGCTGCACCACAGCCACAAAATCTTAATCAGGTCATCATGCTGGACCGCTTCAAATAAGTCCTTAAAACCTTCGGCTTTCTATGAGCAATAGGCCATAACAGCTGATGACAAAAGCCTAGCAACCAAGCTGATAAAAAGCCCAAGAAGCTCAGAGTGCAGCCAAGAAAATCAAAGCACGACATCCACGCAGAAGTCACAAGATGCAGCTGGTTTTCTTGGTTAGAACTCCTCCATGCAACAATTAAATTAGCAGCCCTCCACCAAGGGCAGAGCCCTTGGAAGAAAGCTCGAGTGCAAAAGAAATGCAGGGACCTGATGCCTTAAAAAAACTGCCATGAAACGCCATCCAAATCAATGCACAAAAGAGAGAAAGATCAACCAAATCTGGGAATAATTCCCAGATTTATAGCACCAAAACCGAGGCTGAATAAACATCCGAACGCGAATCTTTCACTTCCCGCAAGCATAACTTAGCTGGTATAATATTAAAAAAGTCCAAAAAGGGTGATCTACCATGAGATTCTCTTATGTGACAATAAAACCGAAATGTCAAGTTTTTTCTCTGGTTTTGAATCCTTACTTCTTAAAAAGCTTCATTCAACCACTGTGAGAAGCGTGCACCTTATTGGCAAGAACCTAATAAGGGGAGACAACTCAAAAAAGAGTTGAGAAAGCCAACAAAAAGAGACCTACAAAACAACAAACTTGTTAATGAAAGATAAATCTCTCCTCATACTTTTAACTAAACCCAATAAACAAGTTGGAAGAATACCCTCTCAAAGTAACACTTCAATCCCACCCAATATTCTTATTTATGCTCCATAGTAATCAATCTCAACACTCAAGGAGGCTAAGAAAGCAAAAGCCAAGATCATTCTCCCACTCGCAATTCCTTCCCCAAGTGTAAGAAAAACAAAGAGATATTACACATGAAGATGTTTTTTGAAGATCTTGTCTAGCAGAGACCAAACCGAGGCAATAGACATATTTTGACCAGAGTGGAGAAGTTAGTCAACTTCACTCCTTTATTTCTAATAATCCTCTTGACAAGAACACAAACTTATTCTTTGGTTTGAGAAGATTTAGAAAAAATCTTATTGTTTCTCTCACACCAATGGAATAAACAACAACTCCTAGACCTAACTTAACCATGGTAAACCTAAGAGATTTGTCATTCCAATCTTTTGCAATCTCCTCACAATAGCTAACCAAACCTTGACCCATATAACTTAGATTGTAAAGGTTTAAAACACTACTCCAAATGTATTAACTATAATTGCATTGAAAAAACATATGATCAATATTTTTATCATGCAAATCACATAACATACATTTCGAGTTAGAACATATATCATACCTTTGCATTTTGTCCAATATACGTAATCTTTTTCTTCATGGTGAGCCAAAGAATGATAGTATGCCTGGGAATGAGTTTTTTGTGCCATATAAGATGACGTCATTCCATTTCTTCCCCTATGTTTTTAAACACATTTCACCTTGAGCTGGTGGAGAAGTTACCATTTCTTCTAGGGTTTCATATAATCTTATCTTTGCCTCTTCTAAGTTTAGCCATGCTAACATTTTTAATTTCCATTAATTTCTTAGAATTAGTAGCAAGCCAATTCCATTCCCCGTTATCAGTGATCTCTTTAACTTTAGCATACTTATCTAATCCATAATCATTGATGATCATTTTACCAACTTAACAGCTAAAGACCCAAAAAGATACCAATTATCCCACTAAAGGTAGGTATACTCCATATTGCCAATAATATAGGTGATTTGGTCAAAAATGTCTTCTCTAATTCTAAGGAGCTTATTCCACCACCAAGGATAATCATAAGTGCTTCAGATGTCCCATATATTCTTGCCCTTGACCTTATTTTCCTTGATCCAATCAACCTAAATAGATTGACTATTAGTTTGAATAAAATTCCAAAGATATTTCATAATTGCTGTCTTATTTCAATTTTTACTCAATCTAATGCCTAACCCACCCTTATTCCTCAACCGAAAAACCTGATCCCATTACACTTTAGCTTTCCCACTAGTAGCCTTCGCTCATTTCTAAAAGAAATCTCTAAGTTTGAAATCAATCTCCTTGAGCACCTTGCTAGAAAGGAAAAAGTGGAATGTCCAGAAAACCTGAATACTAGAAAGAATAGCCTTAATAAGCATAAACTTATTAGCATAAGACAAAAATTTGCTATTCCAAGATGAAATACGGACTAGAATTTTACTCACCAACGACCTACAATCCTTCTCTGTAAGTTTGGATGAGGCCAAAGGGGCGCCGAGATACTTAAATGACACAGTCGCAATTTTGAATCCAAGAATATCAATCAAATTCCTTTTCTTATTGTGATTGTTGAGAATCAAATTGAATATGTTAGATTAGGAAAGTTAGGATTGTATATTTTTGTTTCCTTTTTATTTTCTCTTATTGTACTATATATGCATTGTATCAATTTATTGAGTAATATGAAGGAGATTTACAATTGTCATATGGTATCATAGCCTTGACAATTAGAAACCCTAAGTTGAAAATTTTCACAAAAAAAAAAAATATATCCAAAACCCTAATTCAAAATTTTCCTACAAGCTTTTCCGACAACATCAGTTTGCTATCTCACCGGTGGCCAACCAGCAAGTCACCTATACCAAACTAATCGTTGATGCACCATCGTCAAAAGCCCTCTACTTCCGATCCAAAAATTCACCGCACGCACTCTTACGCGTCTTTTGTCTCATCTGCTCATCATCAGTCAATCTCTTTTTTCGGTGACCGTGTAGCAACACTGCCCACTCTATTGAGTTTAGAGGCTGTCAATCTATCCTTTTTCGGTCATCCTGACTCTTTTGACACTAGACGCACAGATTCCGACGACTAGAAAATTCTTCGACTATTGTTTTTCATCTTTGGAGGTGCTCATCTGATCTGTTCCGACATCCTCAAGGTTCTTAGACGCTAAACTTGCTCTCTTTTCGGTCAGCAAAGTCGTTTTTAATAATGGCTGACAAAGGATCGTCTAAATCAACAATAAATCATTCATATGTCTCAATAGACTAGTCTGTGACTCTCATTAGGGCTGATTATAAAGAATATTTATAGTATCAAGCAAACAAGCAATCATCTCAATCTGCTATTGCTTCAGTTATGCAATCTAAAAATTCAATTGTTTGTCTGTCTCAATTTTCCAATCTCGGGCGTTGGGTCCTTGATTTTGGTGTCTCTAACCATCTCTCTAGTAATTTTAATTTATTGTCCAATTTTTCACATATGAACACTCCAAATTTGGTCACTTTAACTGATGGTACAAAAGTCATGGCTAAAACTGTAGGTAATACTCATCCCCTCGATTCGTTACTTTTAAAATTTGTTCTTTATCTTCCTCATTGTCTATATAATCTCGTGTCTATTAGTCAACTTATACGAATCTTAAATTATTCTGTCACTTTTACTAGTGATTCTGTTTTTATACAGGATCGTGGTTCGGGAAAAACGATTGGTGAAAGACGTGAGTTACAAGAACTTTACAAACTCTATCTGCCTTCATCTTCTATTGCCTACATAGTCACTGAATCTCCAGACCTTCTCCATAATCGTTTGGGGCATCCTAGTCTGTCTAAGCTTCAGAAAATGGTCCCTAGTTTATCTAGTTTATTTTCTTTTGAGTGTGAGTTATGTCAACTTGGAAAACAGTCTCGTCATTCTTTCTCAAGGTGTGTCAATAATCGAACCTCATCTCCATTTGAGTTAATACATTCTGATGTGTGGGGTCCTTGTCGAGTCAAATCTATTTTAAAATTTCAGTATTTTGTGACATTTATTGATGATTACTCACGGTGCACATAGGTGTTTTTAATGAAACATCGTTCTGAATTATTTTTAATCTTTAAATCATTTTGTGTTGAGGTCAAAACACAATTTAATACCTTTATTCGTACATTACGCAGTGATAATGCCCGTGAATATTTTTCAACTCCTTTCACAACTTTTATGTCTTCTCAAGTCATTCTTCATCAATCTTCTTGTACTTACACCCCACAACAAAATGAAGTTGCTGAGCGCAAAAACATACATCTTGTTGAAACTACTCGTATATTACTATTACATTCGTATGCTCCATTTCATTTCTAGGCTGATGCAATCTTTACTACATGCTATCTAATTAATAGGATGCCCTCATCAACGCTACAAAATGAGATTCCTCATTCCATTTTGTTCCCTACTCGTCCTTTGTATTCTCTTCCTCTTTATGTCTTCAGTTGCACATGTTTTGTCCATAACCTTTCTCCAAGTAATGACAAATTGTCTGCACGTTCTATCAAGTGTATTTTTCTTGGTTATTCTCGTCTGCAGAAGGGTTATAAATGTTATTCTCCTATGACTCGTCGAAACTTTATTTCTGTTGATGTTACCTTTTTCGAGTCATCCCCATATTTTTCCTCTTCTAAGCCTCAATCTCCCATCATTGATATACTTTCGTTGCCTACATATACTTCTTTTCTTGAACTACCTATTGAGTTGAGACCTCTCTCAAAGCCTTCACTAAATACTTCTGAACCCTTACAGGTCTTTCATTCTTCACCATCTTCTTCTCCTGTAGATACTTCCCCTAATTCAACGGATCCTTCTGACTCACCTCCTGCCATTGAGTCTTCACAAGTCACGACCCTACCTCCTACTGATCAATTTTTCATTGCTATTCACAAAGTTGTAAGGTTTTCTTGTAATCCTAATCCTATTTATAATTTTCTTAGTTATCATCGTTTATCTTCACCATACTATGCATTTGTCTCTTCTTTATCTTCCATTTTAATTCCTGAATCTGTCAGTGAGACTTTCTCTAATCCAGGTTGGCGATAGAGAATATTAGATGAGATGATGACCTTGCATAATAATGGTACTTGGGAGTTGGTTCAATTACCCTCAGATCATTCCACTGTTGGTTGTCAATGGGTTTATACAATTAAGATTGGTCCTGATGGTAAGGTTGATCGTCTTAAGGCTCGACTAGTTGCCAAAGGTTATACACGAGTTTATGGTTTGAATTATGGTGACACGTGTTCTCTGATGGCGAAGATGTCTTCCGTTCGGTTATTTTTATCTATGGCTGCTATACGACATTGGCCCCTACTTCAGTTGGATATTAAAAATGCATTTCTTCATGGTGAACTTCAAGAGGAGATCTATATGGAGCAACTTCCTGGTTTTGTTGCTAAGGAGGAATCTGGTTTAGTTTGTAAACTCTACGTGCCTGGTCTGTACGTTTTAGCCAAGTTATTCAGGAATTTGGTATGACTCGATGTGAGTCGGATCATTCTGTATTTTACAGGTATACGTTAAGAGGAAAGTGTATTTACTTGGTTGTCTATGTTAATGACATTGTTATCACGGGTGATGATCAAGAAAGCATCCATTAGTCAAAGTAGCATTTATTTGACCATTTTCATACTAAAGACTTAGGGCCACTCAGATACTTTCTTGGGATAGATTTTGCTCAATCTAAGTCTGATATAATTCTCTCTCAAAGGAAGTATGCTTTGGATATTTTGGAAGAAATATGGACGTTAAATTGTAAACTTGTTGACTCTTCTATGGATCCTAATACTAAACTTGTATCAAGACAGGGAGAGCCACTTGCAGATCCTAGTAGATATAAGAGGTTAGTAGGTAAACTTAGCTACCTTACTATCACTAGACCATATTTTTTTTTTCTCTGTCAGTGTAGTTAGTCAGTTCCTACAATCTCTATGTGATTCACATTGGGATGCAGTTGTTTGAATCTTGAGATATATTAAGGAAGTACCAAGCAAAGGATTATTGTATGAAGACAAAAGGCATACTCAAGTGGTTGGATACTCTGATACAGATTGGGTCGGGTCCCCATCAGATAGGTGTTCAACTTCAGGATACTGTATTCTTATTGGTGGTAATCTGATTTCATGGAAAAGCAAAAAACAAGATGTGGTTGCTATGTTGAGTACGGAAGCAGAATATCGTGCTATGACATTGGCTACATGTGAGCTTGTTTGGTTAAAACAATTGATTCATGAGTTGAAGTTTATAAAGATATCACAAATGAGACTCCTTTGTGATAATCAAACATCGCTCCATATTACTTCTAATCCAGTATTTCACGAAAGGACTAAACGTATAGAAATTGATTGCCACTTCATTCAAAAAAAGATTTTATCCGGATGTATAACTACTAGTCATGTTAGCTCCAACGATCAGCTTGCAGATATTCTGACCAAATCACTTATAGGTCCACGCATTGAATTTATTTGTAACAAGCTTGGTGCATATGATTTGTATGCTCCAATTTGAAGGGGAGTGTTGAGAATCAAGTTGAATAGGTTATATTAGGAAAGTTAGGATTGTATATTTTTGTTTCCTTTTTATTTTCTCTTGTTGTACTATATATGCATTGTATCAATTTATTGAGTAATATGATAGAGATTTACAATTGTCATAGTGATTCACACTCGAAATGAATATATTACTTTTAGCTCTATTATCCATCAATCTAGACCTAATTTGAAACTCATTAAAGGCACGCTTGAAAATTTGTAAAGACTTCTTCTCAGCCTTACAAAAAAGAATGAAATCATCAGCAAAACAAAGATAGGTAGTCCTGTTTTTCTTGTATTTTTAATAGTACTCAAACTCACCTTTGTTCACCTCATTCTCAACAATTTTTTAGAAAACTTCCATAGCAATCACAAAAAGGTATGGTGATATAGGATTGTCTTGCCAAAGACCCTTGAAACTATTGAAGAAGCCTTTAAGCTCACTATTGATATACATCGAAAATTTAGGCGTGGTAATATATTTCTTAATCCCACGGATAAGGGAAAGATGAATATCAAGTTCCTTTAGACAATTGATGATAAAGTCCCCATTAACCATATCATAGGCCTTCATAAGATTAACTTTGACCACACACCTCTTCCTTTTTTTTAAATTCTTGTTGAATTTATGAAATAGCTCACTATATAGGAGAATACTATCACCAATTCTTCTGCCTTCAATGAACATAACTTGGGTTCTATTCACATATGACGAGACGATCCCTTTTAAATAATTAGCCAGAATCTTCAAGATGCATTTGTAAATTGTATTACATCAGGTTATAGGTTTAAAGTCTTTAGCATAAATAAGGTTCTCACATTTGGGAAGAGTAAGAATCGTACAATTAACTTCTCTCAACAGGGAACCATTAGCAAAGAAAATTTTCATAGCATTAATCATATCTCCACCTACGATATCCCAAGCCTTCTTAAAAAATAATGAACCAAAATCCATCATAAACAAGGCATTTTTGATTTCTTCACTCGTAACCTCTGTAGCCATGTTCTCTAGCTCATGCCAAGAAATTTTATTCTCGAACACCGACTACTGGTTTTCAGAATTTCCTTTTGTATCTCCTCTTGATAGGATATTCTTGAAATAGTCGATCAACGTATCTCTGATTTGATGTTTCTCAAAAAGTATAACTCCATTATCGTTCGTGATCCTTTTGATATTCCTTTTCCCTTTCACACACTTGAAAAAGTAGCTCGTATTTTGGTCACCCTTCTTGAGCCATTGTATCCTCGATTTCTGTTTCAAAAAGGACTCCTCTGTCAAACTTAATCTTCTATAATCCTTTGAGAGATCTCTTTCATCTCTAATGAGATTATCATCAAGAGGATTGTTCAGCAATTGAATCTGAGAGGCCTTCAGTTTATCTTTAACAAGCTTGACTCTCTTTGAAATGCACCAAAGCTTTTCCCTATTCAACTTTTTCAACTTCTGCTTAACCAATTTGAGCTTTATCATGAGTTAAACATAAGGTTGCCCTCTATATCCACTTCTTAGCAATCTTTCACAAGAGACAAGAAACGACTGTCAAATGCCTAGAAGTTAAAGAATTTGAAGGGAACTTTTCTTTCAGTTTCATTGTCCCCACACTTAATAACTAAAAAACAATGATCTAAGAGAGAGTTAGGAAGAATCATACTACAAGAGTTTGAAAACTTATCAAGCCAATTTTTATCCACAAGAACTCTATCAAGTATATAAGCCACCTTGAAGTCCTCATCACTTATGTCGCTCCAAGTCATAAAAGACCGAAAAGATCTAAGGTCCTTTAAATAGGCATTGAAGCAACACTTGTTGAACTCTTCATCATGCGCGCTTTAGCTACCAGAGCCACCCACTTTCTCATCTTTCTCTTTATGGCATTAAAGTTTCCCATTATCATCCAAGGCCTATTCCCAGTCTTAGAGTTTAGCCTAACAATGTCCTTCTGTAGCTTCCTTCTGTCGATATAATTATTATCCCCGTAAATAAAGGTAGCAACCATTTTATTATCCACAGACAGGATCTCGATTTCACAATGGATAAGCTGATCAGTCTTCTCTACAATCTTCACCCTAAGCGTTTTATTATTTTAGGCAACCCAGATACAACCTTTGTGGTTGGAGTTGTAATTATCAACCAAACTTCAATCCCAACAAATTCTTTTCCTCACAGCCTCTTTATTTTCCTTTCTAACTTTAGATGTCAGTTCAAGTGTTAATAAAGTGTTTAATGTCATATGTAGTTGGTGCCATGATATTGGCAGGGAGCAGGCTGCGAATAGACCTCTTCTAAAAACAGTTTTTCAGGTACTCCAGCCAGTTGTAGAGGGTCAATGGTTTATTATCTGTTTATTTTATATAATTATATTGTTTGCTTATTTCGCATAATGATCTGGTTTCCTGTGCTGTATGTAGGTCATGATGCGTTTATTTAGTTCACATAAAACAACTCTTCTGTTTGTCATACGTGATAAAACAAAGGTTTGTACTAGCACTTCAAATTTTTCCTTTATGCATCATTCCTTTCGTGGAGGGAGCCCACTCTTCCCTTTTGAATCAATTACTATTCATGACTCCGTGCAGACGCCGCTTGAAAAATTAGAGACTCAGTTAAGAAAAGATATTGAGAAGGTATATTCATTAATGTCTGCTCACTTTTGATTTGTTTAAACCTTGTTTTTATTTACTCAGAATTTTGATAGTTGGTGATTTGTATAGATTTGGGAAGCAGTTCCTAAACCCCAGGACCATGAAAGTACTCCTCTCACTGAATTTTTTAATGTAAGTAAATGTTCCAATTTTTTTTCTCTATCTTTATGACAGATTATTTTTCTGGGATTGCTTTATATTTTACCTTTCCATATATTACTTGACATGTAGGTGGAGGTCACTGCTTTATCTAGCTATGAAGAGAAGGAGGAAGAGTTTAAAGAGCAGGTAGCCATTAATAAACTTAAGAAGTTTATCAAGGATTCATTAATATGGGTTACGACCCTTTGTATCAAACAAAATTCAAATAAAAATTTTATCAAAAGAAAATATATGGGACACGACCTTTAGTAGTTCAACTGAATTTGGAGTGTCTTGTTGCATTCCTTCAGTCATCATATGCTGACCTGAATAATCAATGTTTCAAAATCTTTGGCATTGTGGCATCTTGGCCCAACTAAAGTGTCATCACATTTTGTGTAATAAATAGGTTACAGTTGGTTTCTAGGGTTTATGGTTTTGACATGCTATACAGGTTGCTCAACTGAGGCAGCGATTTTTCCGTTCCATTTCTTCTGGAGGACTAGTTGGAGATAGACAAGGAGTTGTTCCTGCCTCAGCATTTTCCTTTAGTGTACAGCAGATATGGAATCTAATAAAAGAAAACAAGGACCTGAATCTTCCTGCTCATAAGGTTTTAAATTTTGCTTATGCATATGTTTTGTTGGTTTTTTAATTTCATTTATATACTCACTTTTTTTTTTTAAATTAAGAATTATCTGTTAACGTTAATCAGGTAATGGTTGCCACTTTTCGGTGCGAAGAAATTGCCGATGAGAAGTTCCATCTTTTGTCAGCTGATAAGGTTCTTTTTACATATATCTCCCTTGCAGGAATTACTTGTTAGCCAGTACTTACATGATTTGTTGTAGTGTCGGCTGGCTTTGGAGGAAGCTATTCAAGTGGGTCCTATCTCAGGATTTGGTAAAGAAGTTCGCACCATTATAGATCCGTATCTTTCAGAGTAAGTTTACGTCTGTACCTGATATATGATCAAATCTAATAATATTATTTGACTTGTTTAATAGTGATGTAAATCTATCAAAATACTTTGTATTTAAGATATTTCACGGGGCTATCGTTGTAAGACTTACCAGCAGCAAGACCATGGCATATGTAAAGAAAATTTTCTGCGTACATTTTATCCTTCCTCAAACATCTGTGGATTGCTTAGAAATCAATGATAATTGATGGTTAACTGAGAATACAGAATCTAAATTTTATATCTAACTCCCTAAAGTTATAGAACTCAGAATGATTCTCCCAACCTCTATGTGTGATGTTTTACCAGGAGAAAAAGCCTTGATTTGCTGCTCTTGTTACCCTGAGTAATTGTGGATATTAATTTCTTTGATCCAACTCTGTTTGGAAGCTCTGAATCTAAATTATATTTTCCACAGTTATGACAAGGAGACGGTCTACTTTGATGAAGTTGTAAGAACTGGAAAACGACACGAATTGGAGTCAAAAGCAATTAATGTAAGGTTCAACCTACTTATTAAGTATTCATTTTTGCTATTGGCCAAAAGAACTTTTATGAAGTTGTAATGATATATGTCATACTTACAGGCTAATTTTATGGTTCCATGTGAGGGCACCTTAAAGTATCTTGACACTAATGGATGCACTTTTCACTATTTATGCAGTCACTTATGATTTCCATATTGTGTTTAATGGCATATACGTTGACTATTTTCCATGAATCATTAAATTGGGAAATTTTTACTGAATTTTGGGTGGTCTTACATATGCCCTATAACACGTGTTAGGAACTCCAAAGAACAACAATTCTCTTTTCTATTCATTTACAAGACAAATAAACTTATATTAAAGGCACTAATATCATCAAAATTTTGTAATTAGAGGCTTACCCTACCGCTCTGTTTCATTTGCCACATCATTTTTATTTCATTTTGTTTAATTTATCGTTACTTTTCACTTGTCTATTCAAATCTTGCAACTTGATTTCGTATATATTAGTTCATATGAAGAGTTTGTATATGTAGTATGCAAATCCGGAGAGCTGCCTTTGGGTTACGTTACGTTTTTTTTTTAATAAAATAGAGGGTTCGTCTTTGGTCCTGTCTGTTTTTCAATATTTATGTTTTGCTCATTTATTCACTGTCCCTTGAATCATACAGATTTTCTACACTGCATATACTCTCATGTTGGATCATCTACGTTCTAAAGTGTTTGATAGTTTTAAGATCAGCATGGAACAATTTCTAAATGATGGGGTAGGTTTTGCTTCTGCGGTTCGCACTTGTCTTCAATCTTGTATCCGGGAGTTTGACCAAGGATGTGTTGGTAAGAAAAGTTTATATTGCTTGCACTTAACACACACTTGCATATTCTTTTATTCATATACATTTGATTGACTATTGCCAAAACTAAATACTATCACTTTATCAAGATTGAGAAAAAATCTTTGTAGTTGTTCCCAACTACTAGTTTTTACTGAGAGTGATTCGGAACTCTCAATTGTTTCTGTGATCTGAGCCAAATGCTTCTCTTCATGCATATATTGTTCTTTATTTGCTTCTTCTTGACTACTAGCTTTTGCCTTCAACTGTGAGGTAGGCCACACTGTGAACTAGCTTTTCCCCATGATTGGAGCCACTAAGTTGTTCTCTTGCAATTCAATGACTCTGTTCACCTTACGCAGATGCTGCTATAAGAAATGCCAACTGGGATGCTTTAAAATTGAAAGTATGGGAAAATCTTCACCACGATGTTCGTGAACATGCATCATTTCTTCGCCGAACGAAGCTGTCTGAAATCAAAACCAACTTTGAGGTTATTTTCTTGGCTAATGCACAATTGATTACTGTTACTGCAGTCGATGGTTTTTTCTTATTTTTTTAAACCTTACTTTAACGTTTAATTGAATGATGGAGTGATGATACCTCATTGATGTGCAGGGAAAACTCGCTGCAGCACTTACTGAACCTGTAAAACGTCTATTTGCAGTTGGCTCTGAGGACACTTGGGCTTCAATAAGAAGGCTTCTTAGCTGTGAGACTGAAGCTGTTGTAATGGAGCATTCAAATGCAACTGCTGGTTTTGAGTTGGACCAAGCTACAAGTGACACAATGGTTCAAAATCTTAGGAGCTATGCAAGAAACTTAGTAGAGAAAAAAGCCAGAGAAGAAGCTGGCGAAGTTCTGAACCTCATGAAAGAAAGGTAAACAGCTTGATTGTGGTATCGCAGATTTTTAAATCTTGAATTGCATCCTTGTTGCTTAATGCAATGGAATTCTATTTCAGGTTCTTTATGGTCTTCAATCTTGACAATGATTCATTGCCAAGGGTCTGGACTAAAGAAGTGGACATTAAAACTATTTTGAAGGATGCCCGGAGCGCGGTAATTTTCAAGGATTTAAATGGGAGGGAGGGAGTCAATTAGCCTTACACTGACAACATCTTTTTTTGCCATTACTGTCTTGCAGTCACTGAGCGTGCTGTCAGATATGGCCGTTATACGCTTGGATGAGGAGCCTGATACTGTTAAAAAATTACTGCTTTCCTCGCTTATGGATGGAACTGTTGACGCTCTAGCCTCAAACACATGGAAGGAGGTAGTATTGCGATCGATCTCATTATATTATCATTTTCTCAATCATAATTCTCAGTTACAATGGAACATGTGATAGGTTTCTCCAACCAATATGTTGAAATCACCCATGGAATGTATGTCTTTGTGGGATCAGCTGAAGAAAGAGACCGAGGGTGTGGTAAATAAAGCGATTTCGGCACAGGTACATATTATTTTACAGGATCATGGTACAAATTTTACGTTAACGCATTTCCAAAATTTATGTTGACATGTGGGTATACATGGCTGTTTTGTTTTAATACCAGAAGGCTCAGAAACCACAAGGAAACTGGTCAGCCGCTCTATCGGTAGCAGCAGCTTTAGTTTCTGGATTAGTTGGCTATGCTATTGATGAGGCCAAGGATGCGCAAAGTACATAACTGTTGGGCATGGTTGTTTTATAGTACCACTGGACAGCACAAAAACCCTGCACTGTATTAAATGATTTTGGCCCTCTTCTTTGATGCGCAGGATATTGTTTTGTATAGGATAATGTCTGAATCGTGAACATGTATCATTGACAGTGCCCGACATAGAAATAATTGGATCATTCTGATTATTCGATTAAAGAGTTTTGTTTGGGTATTTCTATCATAAATACTAATTAGGATAGTGTTTGAGTCAATTCATTCGAAAACCAGTTCGTATTTAAATTAATCTTTTATACCTCAAATATAACTCATACATGTGGTATGTATAAGAGAAGATTATTTAAAATGTATTCTATTATGTTAAAGAAGATTGAACAGATTGAACAAGTTATGTATTAACATAATATGATTCATTTCTCATTCAATCAATTTAGGTTGAGTTTTTTCATGAGTTTAATTTGTTTGGGTTTGTGTTGAAGGTCTTTTAATTACAAATCTAAACTAATATAATATGAACGTTGACTTAATCACAAGTAGGAATGAATTTGAATTGAACCAAGTGTGAACATATATATATGTTCGTATTCAAATTTATTTCGTATAGTTCAGATTTGTGTTCGTATTAAATTTTTTTATAGTAAAATTTAGATTCGTATAGTTTATGCTTAGTTCGTATTCGTATTCGATTTATATAATTCGTATTTATATTTAATTAAAAATTATAATTAATATAAATAATTAATAAAATATAATTAAAAAATTTTTAATTTAAGTTTAATTTGATATTCGTATTCCGTTTGTATAATTCGTGTTTATTGATTTTTTAAACTGCAGTTCATATTCGTATTTGTATTTAAATTTAAACAATTCGTTTTAAATTTATTTGAATTGAATTTAAAAATAAATTTAAATATATTCGGTTTGAATTTAATTTTAATTATAAATATCATGATTATTGATGATAATGTAATTAAGGAATCGAATTAATTCAATTCAAAATGATATTTAATTTAATTTAAATTAAAATTAAAATTTTTTATAGAAGGTATTTTGATTATTTTATAAAAAATGTTTTTATAAAATTACGGTAATAATCAACACTCTTGCAACAGAAGAGGCATGGCAGCCCAGAATGACTTGTATTGGAAGCAGCCGAATAAGCACCAAAATTAGATTATTGTATGCCTGCAAGCACGCAAGAGGAGGATGAGACTGAGAAAGCACAAACATTCTTGATTTAGAAGTACAAATATTTGGCGGAAAGCTAGAAAAAAAAAAATTTTGACCGCATATCACAATCACAACATCCTCAATCAATACATCAACTTTTTTTTCAGAGTGATTGATGAAGAAGCTAGATCTTCGGCTGTCACCGGCTTGTGGAGCTGCAGTTAACAAATTTCTCGCATAAGTTGGCAGGACAAACCACAGACAATAAAAAAAAAAAAAAAAAGCAATGTTATGTGCACCTAGTTTTGAGTGTCAAATTGGACATCAAGATAATGTCATCAGATATTTTATCCTCGTTTAAAATCACTCGATCATACAATGACACATCATCTTACTACTCAATTTCATACTCAAAATGCTCATATACAAATTTCCATTTCATTGTTCTGCAACATGAATTTTCTGAAGTCATGAGTGGTTACAAATTCATAGCAGATCTTTACAAATTTTGAAAAATATTTGAAAGAAAAAAAAAAACACAGGACAACAAAGTGAAAAAACCGAATATGAATGAAAAATGTACAGATATGAACTACGGGTACCCCAGTATGGCGCAGCAGGGGTGCTTTTAAGAAATAGCAGTTTATTTCAGGTATAAATGTCAAATGATAATTAAGCTTTCATGTAGTCTATTGTTGCTACTTATTCATGTGCCTGTCTGATACAGTTTAGAAGTAATGCATATGCTTATGAAATCAAAGAACCCGGGCAAAAGGAGACCGAGGGAAAAAAGGTAACTTTATGGATGAGTTTCAGAAGAAAACAAAACAATGGAATGAAACTTACTGCTTCTGCAACAGCGAGCCAATGGAAAGAACGCAAGAAAACATCGTCTTTTGTAGGGCAAGTGTCATGATTCCAATATGTTATTTTATCAAACCTTGCATTCGTCTCCCAACAGGTTGAGCTCTCTTCAGACATGTCGGAAACTTTTCGCTTGACATTACTTTTCTTTCCCAGAACAAAGCCTGCAAAGGAAGAACTGGATCAGAGGAATTTACCAACTGTTGCTAATTAGATACACCTTTTGAAATCGTATTATGCAGATAAACTGAGAAACCACAAGAAAGAAAACGGCATCTACTTCTCCAGACAGACTCTTAAGATACCTTGGTTAACTCTTATTGACAAGAAGTAGAGTTTTCTACAATTCTTAGTCTAAATCAGAGAGAGGTATGAATCTAGGCTTGATTGGTATTCCTGCCGAGGAAGTAAAATCCAGTAAAATGATAGAGCTAGACCACGATAAAAGTGTCACAATAACAGTATGATGCAATCCCCAATAATTTCATACAATTTTTAGGAAGCAATTAGTTAATTCAATGGAATTCACGTAGATAACAAGAGAGAATTAGCTGAATAATGCACTTAAAGAGCTTTTCATTAATCGAAAATAGAACTATCAACTATAATTCAAGTACACTGATGAAAAACAATCCGGCATTTCAAAAACGGATATGAAGAAGAAACCAAAATGATATAACCAAAGCAAATTCAAATTCCTGGGAATTTAAGAGGCCAGTTCGCTCCAAAATCATAACTACAAATTACAGTATTTGCCTACTTCACAGTCCCTACACCCTCTCCTTTTATACCTTCCTCCCTAATTAATTTTACGCAGATTCACCAATTCAAAACAACCATGTGACCATCACTAGAATCTTCCTGGATCATATATTGTCGGTTGAATGATCAAGGCCTTATCACGTTATGGTTAAATTTTATAAACTTCCCAACCCCTTTCAGCCTTCAGAAATATACAATATGAAGCCTAGTCAACTCCAACAACAAACAACTTTTTCTGTTCTCATTCAAAATTGATGAAGTATTATTTTCATATAAATAAATAAAATGTCATATTTCACTCTATCATGAGTACAATCTACTTAAGGCTCAAGCCCTCCATGGATTTCATGAAAGCATGCTAATTTACCACAGAATTCATGATTTTTGAAACATGAGCCTCAAGTGAGAAACAGTTGCAACATAACAAAAACTGGAACTGAAAACAACCAATCACTATATCATGCAGGAAAAAGGAAAGGTTGAGACAGGTTGAAATCAAAGACACAACTCATCTATATAGCAATGTTTTCAGCCTAAACCTGGCAGTGAACCGGTCAATGGGCCATTCCGAGGCCATTCTAGACTGATGATAAATTATATAAACGTTAGAATAAAATATTCAATCAAATAGAATTATGACCAGGTGGTATGTGGTATATATTTGTTACCAGATGGACTAATTTGAGTCCTAGCAATTGCCAACTTCACGACAGATTGGGTGCATTCCCTTGCCATTGCAAAATTTTACATACTACAATCACAACCTTCATCGTGACGGTTTGACCAAACTGACTAGGCCCAGCTGAATGCCTAGGGCTCCATAAAAAGAGGGGCCTCAAACATTTTTAAGTATAAATTATAAAATAATTTAAAAAACATATTTATTATATAGACAATTATACCTTACTATTAATTTGATATGAATTACCCTATTAAATCATTTTTAAATTCTACACATGCTAATAAATGTAATTATTGAACTTTTTCAAATTCTACATGAAATAATAAATATCATTATTGAGTCTTTTCAAATTTTAAACAGGTTAATAAATGTGATGGATTACTAATTATTTATGTATTTAGTTAATTTTAAAAAAAAATTTCCATATAAAGGATAATTTTTTTTTTTTTTTTTTTGCTATTTTTATGTAGAGTAACAAGAAAAAGAAATTAAAAGCATCATATTTTGTTATATGAGGGCCACCAAACTAACTATTATCGAATACTAAAAATATTTTTGAGCCAGCTCAGCGACTGACCACTAACTCTTGGTTGAACCGGTTCAACTGACTAGTTTGGTCTTAAAGCACTGCTATATTGTAGTTCCACACTAATAGCTATATTCAAGAAGACTTAGCATAACATATGTTCACAAAATCACTTCCAAACCTGAAAACAAAAACTTTCTATTCTTCAGGTTCAAAGAAACAACCTGTCAAAGAAAAAGATAATCTCAAAAAAACTTCAAAATTTCAACTGAAGCTCAAGATGGCGGAGTTTGCAGTTTAACCCTCATACTGAACTGACCTTCAATACAGCATTTGATCTTAAGATGTCTCTACAAAATGCCCCTAAACCAGTTTATTCAATTTAGAGATCGAGTTGGGAATGGAGATGGTGATTCCTGCCCCTAGGCTCTCTATTGACATCCATATTCATTCAAAACATCCATTACAAAAAGAATACAGATTGAAATCTTTCAATGAAAAAAAACATAGCCAAAAATAAAAATAAAATAAAGCATTAGAATTAATAAAATAAAAATACCAGAGTAGCCATCTGGAAGTGAAATTGTTACACCCTGCAACTTTCTTCCTCTAAAATGAGCTTCTTCAACTGTCAATCCATCAACTTCAATACCTACGACTTCCAAACAACAATCAAGATCAAAACCTTAACAAAAAAAAAAGAAAGGAAAATTTCAAACCCACATCGAGCCGTACCGGCGGGTTTGGGTTTGAAGTAGTGAGAAACGGGGCAGGGGCCGTCGTATTTGATGCAGCAAGGGAGCTGGTGAACCTGACCGGTCAGATTTACCACCGAGCCTTTGTCGCCATTGTTTGGGCTTAGATTTATGAACCCTAACGATGAATCGACTTTCTCTCCTTCCATTATTCTGGGTTTTGGAATGTCTCACAGAAACCCTAACCCTAACTTCACAATTTTTGTGCCAAATTATGTCAGATATTCCCGAGTATTTTTAGTATGATAATTATTTTACAAGTTCAGGAGGAAGATCATTAATATTAACAAATATTGCGAGAATTAAATTTAAAATTATTTAACCAAATATTTATAATTAAAGCGATATATAATTATTAATATTTGAATTACATAAATTTATTATTGTGATAAGAGTTATATATTCTGATCTAATATTGATAAATAAGAGCATATTCTCACCTAATATTACAAATAAATCAATTTCCAAGAATTGTTTTGATTCCCAAATCAAGTCTAAACTTATTATTTACCATTTCAGTGAAGTCGCAAGCTTACCATACAGTTTTAGTAAAATATTAATAATTTTTTTAAAATTTTAAAATTTTATATTTTACAATCTTAAAATTTATAAAATTTTACGTTCTAACTTTAAATAAAAAAATAATTGATAATATATAAATTATAAAATTTTATGGAAATTTTTTTTGAGCCAGAGCTTTCCAGCACTCTCCAACTTCGACAAACTCAGCTCAAACTTTCTCCAACTGTAATCTTGTCACCCATTGCAGCCCTACTCTCACCCATGGATTACTGTCATAATTATCTTGATGGAATTATAAGAATTAATCTTTAAATTCTTAAAATAGGTTTACAATTTCTCTCATTTCATAAATAACTAAATCTGCTCTGATAGAACAGTTTTACAAACTATATTCAAGCATAAATTCTACAAGATTCAAACTACGCATCTTCATCATCTACCACAACAGTTTCTAATATATTTCCGCTCTGATTTCTATCACTTTCAGCAACATCGATCCCCTGTCACCAAATTCAGAATCTTTCCCAGAAACGATCCATTTACAAGCTCACAAGAATGCAAAACTTAAAGACTTAGGCCTCGGGGTCAGTGAAGTGTGGACTTTCGAGTTCGCCCATACTTGCAGAAGCAAAAGATTCAAAGGATTCTCCAGTTGAGAGTGATGAAACAGTGTCACCTAAATCTGAGTCTGAGTCTTCGTTTAGGATGATATGCTCCTCCTCATCAATATCAGATACTTCTGACCCAGAACCTCCCGACAGAAGTTTATGTATAGCTGACTTTGCCGTTTCAACAAACCATTCATCCTCAGGAAGTACACTACCAAGAGAATTATAAGCAGTAATTGTTAGTGCAAAAGACACGGGAAAAACAAGCTAACAAATAATAAAGTAGTACCTTTGTGGGTTGACGCCTCTGGCGGAGAAGGTACGGATTGCTCGGGCGATTATAGCAGATGCTATTTGGTGCACTTGACGAGAAGGATAACCCGCATATCGTGCAATTTCAACAGTGAAGTGCATATCCAGAATGAGCTGCCATGAGAATCAAATGGCAACTTAATAAAAGCATGAAAATAAAGAAAAATCAAAGTTGAGTGCCGCTGCAATCCCGAGGTCATGCTTACCACATTCTGAACTTGACATTCATGTCTAAATTTTCAAAAACTTCAAAAATATTTAGATTACAACACTGCTAGAGGTTTTATAATTAACAAAACTGAAGGAAAAATTATGGTATTTCCATGACCTTCGATCTCGCAGTCTTACTTTAATCCAACAATGTTATAAAAGTTTGGAGAAATTGTCCAGACGGATAAAAGAAGTCGAAATCTAAACTAATGTGATGCAAATACAAAGGAGATAACTCTTACCTGTTGCAGCCCAAGTGGCTGAATGGGAGATGATTCATTCTCAAAAACAACCCAGAATTCCTGTTCATCAGACAACCATATTAAGACCGTTTCAGTTAATCTAGCAAGCAAAATTTTCTGCAGCTTCTCTTTTCCAAGGAGCACATCACCAGCCACAGTAGCCAACTGCTGAAGCCTTGCAAACAATGCCTGCAAAACACCATGAAATCTAATAATTAGAAATAGATGAGTAATTGAGGTGAAACGTGCCATTCACAACTGTTAGATGACCGTCCGGAAAATGAAACACAGAATTCAATGAAAAAAGTCTCAGTTTGACACCAGAAGGTCAACATACTAATGCAAGTTCAGAGGAGTTCCAAAATCTCATTATGGACACTGAATGAAAACCATAAAACAGCAAGCATAGCATATGAAGACAAAACTTAGGTAAGAAAGATAACCTGAAATGGAAGCGAAGGCAGAGGCTCTTGTTCCCATTGTAAATATTCTTCATTTCCACTTATATAAATTTGTCCATCTAATCGTGTTTTGCCTTCTCTTGAATAAATGAAAGTGAGAACATATTGCCGACAAAAATGATCTTTGAGTTTGTCAAATGAATGCTGAAGATGGCGCCTCCAATCTTTTAGTTCAGGGCTAGGACTTGCATTGGGCACAACGTTCCCATCTCCCGGTTCTTTGGTCTCATTCTTGGGATTCCAAACTTTCAACACAACATTAGGTAAAAGCTCATCCATAATTGTAAACGCTATTCCTAAAAGAGCAAGTTGTTCTGAATCTGTCTCAGCTCTAAAGGGTATGACCTCCTTCAGCTCGTTAAGATTGTCGTCATCTGAGGGACCTGGTAGGGCTCTATTTAGTGCATCAATGTATTTATCAAACAGCTGTGAAATTCTACTTAACACATTTCCTCCGTAATGCAAAACAACCATTGGGGTTATCTGATCCAAAATATCCTGCAAAAATTATTCAACAGAACTAATATTATATATCAGGGGTTACAATCTATCAGTAGAACACACAAACTTACAGAGAGATTTGGCAAAAGATCAAACAATGACCAGTTTTAACATGTCATGCCATGTATAACAAATATGTATACATTTGAACGAGCATGCTCATGATTGACAAGGATATTGACAACACAAACTGCTATGTACATATCAAAATATATATGTGAAATTATGCATCCACATCAACATGGAGTCAGGCATATGGGAGTTAACTAAAGCAATATAATTATTTTGCCGTTAAACCCCCAATAAAATAAAATAAAACAGCGAATTCTCCTGCTCCACTATCAGAGCCATGGATTAAACAAAGTGATTCATCCCCCATAGAATTTAGAAAGAGTTTCCTCTTCACATTCACATCACATAAGCAATAAAAATACATGTTTAATGCACATGAAATAAATAAGTTGTCCAAAATAATGAGCTTAGCCTGATTTTTCAGGAGCAACCTCTAAAAGACATTATTTTCTGAATCTTGATTGCTAAACTACATCTAGTTCAATGAGACAGTAAGGGAAGCACAACAGAAAAAAGGAAAAAGATATTGCCCCGTCAACATGTGAAGGAGGACCTACTCACTTCAACTATGTGCATAAATCGCATTCCGCTATCAACAAGCACACTATCTGACGATGCTGCAATTTCAGATAATGGAGATATAAGGTGGGGGGAGAATGGCAAGCCTTCATCAATTTCCTCCAAGTAGAATATCATTTTTCTAGCCCGTCTAAAATTTAACTCCAAGACTTCCTCAATGTACGGTCGCACAAGTACCAAAAGCAACTTTGACAATTTCAGGCCTTGTGATTCTAACAATGAGCAGTAGTTAAGACTTGCCTGAGCACAAACACAAGCTGCACGTAAAGCAGAAATTGTTTCTGAAGGTGGTGCATTCTCCTTCACCAGTCGTACAAAAAATTCAATCTTCCACTCTGCCCATTGAACTACTCTGTTAGTAAATACAGGATTGTCACTAAATATCGAATCAGAAGTTTTTGCTGCCAGTGAGATTGTTGAAAAGACAAGCTTAGATATTGTAGCTGGATATACTTTGGGACAGACAGAACAGGAAGGAAGATAAGCCTCTAAGTTCTTCTGAAGACAGGACCCATAAGATTTCAACATTAATTGGTGAGCTAAAGGACTCTTTCCAAGTTTGACTAAACCAGATAAGGCTTTCTTCAATTCAAGAACACCAATTGAAGGCTGTTCAGTTATCTTAACTAGCTGGTCCTCAAGCTCTGCCTTTCTTTTCAAGAAAGCAGTCTTAAATGACGATGCTTCAGCTGATGAAGCTTCAGTGGAGCCCTTCAGTTCTGGATAGTTTCTCTCTTCAGCATCTAAAATCTCTATTGCTTCTTCAACCTTATGTTCAGCCAAGAGAACATCAAGTTTATCCAAGAAAATCATCTTGTGGTCATCAATTTCATTTGGCAAAGGCTCTTGGAGATCAAAAATTTCTGAGTCTTGCTGAGATTCATCAATTTTCCCATTAGCTCCAACCCACTCTTCCAATTCACGGCAAACCCCAGTCATCAGATCTTGGACAAAGATCCTTTGTCCAGAAATATGCTTTCGCAGCTCCCTTAGCTCATGCTCCATTTCCACAACTTCTTCAGATATTCTACAGAGAAAATTGTAATCTTAGTACGGTTACCAAGATCCACCTAATGATATCAATCAGATATTTCAAGTAATTACATTTATAAGCAACACATCAACAATTGATCTAAGCTGAGAATCAGAGGGAAAAAGTTGTCAAAAAATTAGTACATGGCTAGAAAAATATAGCATCAAAGATGAGTGTCACATTCTAGTAGAACAGAAGTCATATTTAACACTAAAAGGTATCTCCATCAGTTAAGCTTAAGGGGTCGAGTTCAACTGTCACTTGCTGCTCCAATTCAGGCAAGGTGATGCCCCAGCCCTGTAATAATTTTAAATCCAACATTTATAGGAACCGCTGACTGAGCCACTTGTTTAAATACATTATGGTATATAAAAAACATTAAGGTGGAATCTCACTTCCACAAAACTCATGCAGTTTCCAACATGCCCTAAATACCTAAGAGTGCATAAAACCACTTCCCATTTTCACCTACTCCCAATATCAGATGCTCCTACACACTTATTAGAAACTTTCAAGTACAACAGTTTCAACATCCTCCAATGCCAGGGGAAAATTAGCATCATACTTCTTACAAGATTTTTCATTTTGCCATAAGTAGGGACACTCTATTACCTCAAGAAAGCCAGGTATTTTGTTCGCACATTGCCACATAAGTTTTCCACCGCATCTTTCAAATCCAACAGCTCGCAACATAGTCTTCTAATTCCCTACATTGATAAAGATGATTAACTTATAATAAAGATGTGCAAGTATCTTACTTTACAGGAATAATAAGAGTTTATACACTAAACTAAGTCAAGAAAGCAAACATCATAGCGAGAATAACTATAAGCAAAGTGATTTTACATACTCATCTCAGTAAGAAAAATATAGAAGATTCTATTAATGAAACATACAAACACACGAATCATATGTGCTATGTGCCTCATAGCAACATTAACTCCATGCGTGATGACAATGTACAAACTGATATAGTAATCACTGTTGATGTTATACAAAATTGAGGTATGCCAATATGTGAAAGTATCATAATCAGAGCAAGTAACCACTTAAAGAGTTGAAAGAAAATTGTGACTCAGTAGCATTACCTTTCCCTAAATATCATATCCAAAAGGAAAAAAAAGGGAAAAAAAAAGAAAAGAAAAATAAAAAGAAAAACTTGCATATTCAGTCTTATTTGAGTATTCTTCTAAAAAGATCAGTTGCAATGTATGTACAGCTGCTGGAAAATAATAATATTTTTCTTATAAAGCAGTCCATATAAAGCAGCATTATGCCCTTCCGGGGCAAGGGCAACTTCCGGTTAGAACATAGATCAACAATTTAAACCAAGTCCAAACATTTAACTTATAATCCGGGCAACCCAGCTCAAGGATTGTCCTAACCCAAATAGAGATCCATGTAATATTTCAAGATTAACTTGAATATGGAAACCCCAGATACAAATAAGCAAACATTTAACCAAAAATAAATAAATAAATACCCAAACCAAGCTAAAATGGGTTTTTTAATCGTGGAAAAATGGGAAATAAACCGTAAAACGATCATGATTCACAATGCCAATCTCAAATGCAAAACAAACCCACTTTTTTTTTTTTTACGAAAATACCCAGAATAATAAGCAAGTGTTGAGATAAATTCAACCAAAAAAGAAAAATAAAAGCTTCCAGCCTATTTAATGTTGATAAAGCAAATGAATCAAGTAACAATTTTTAGCTGACTACACTGAAAAGCAACAAAAACCCACAAATTCTTTTCCTAACCAAAAAACCCAGATACAGAAAAGCGATCTTTGTGCTAAACTGAGATTTAAAAAATGAACCTTTTCAGTGTTAGATTGGAAAACAGAATCGATCTTGGACTGAGGAGTGATGCTTTCAGTGGATGGGAAGTCATCATCTTCTTCACTGCTGTCCATGGCCTTCGCCCTCACTTATCTTTAACTTCTCTTCAGTCGCTTCAATGGAGGTTTTGGGATTGATTTCTCAAGTGAACATGTTGAGAAAGAAGCAAGCAGGCAGCATGATAGCGACTGTTTGTTAGAAATTAATTAATTTTTTGATTGAGGTCATGGTAAAATCATAAGAAGAAAGGCAAATTAATTAAAATACACAAAAGAAAATATATACAATTTTGTATAAAAAAAATAAAATTATGCATATCTATCTTGCTATAGGAAAGTTACCAAAATGACCATAGATATATTAAAAAAAAATTGAACCTCAAACCATAATCTATGAAAATAACTTTAAGCTAAAATTAAATTTAACTTTTGATTTTCCCAACTTTCTGTTGTCACGTCTACTCTAGCAAGAAATAGTAGATGAAGCATCTGAAAATAGCATAACAAGTATGTGTTTTTAATTTCTTTATTTCATTACATGGTTGCATTTGCTTTACAAATTGAATTTAGGAATTTAGCTTTTGTATTTTAAATTTAGTTAAAAGATAATATTGATTTTTATTATTATGACTTGTTATAATAGTATTTGGGTAATTTATTTAATATATTTAGAGTTAAGAACATAAAATTTATCAAAAATTTACAAATTTCATTATCTGACAACATAATAGTATATTGGCAAGCTAAGAATTGAGTTCCTATCTTACCCTATTTAAAGGGCAAAATGATAAACTAGGGATTTAAGGAGGCAAATAAATATTTTATGTATGTAACTAATCCCTATTTGGAAGGCAAAATGATAAATCAAGAGTTTAAAGGGTAAATGTATAGTTTTTACAAGTAACTTACCCCTCTTTGGGTGTAAAATGGTAAACCGAAGCTTAGGGGACAAATTGATATTATATAAATGCAGCACACTATGGCACTGGCTTGGGCGTTAAGGTGATGAGTTTTTAGAATTCCTCATTATGAATTGGCGTTATGGTGCCTAGAAACCTTGCTATGGCGCCTCTTGCAATTCCTTTGCTTCTTCTCTTTCTTTGCTCATTTCTGTGTGTTGAACCCTTGATGTTTTGATGATGAAAAAATATGATTAAGCTGTTAATTTGCAATAATAATGTAATTGAGTTGATGATTAATCCTTTGTGTGAAGTGATTCATGACAAAGAAGGGAGAAAGAAATTTATTTTTGCAGGTTATAGGTCTTGCACGACCGTGTGCTTTAGTAGCACGACCGTGCTTGACCAAACGGGTGCTCGTGTGTCCAAAACACGGACCGTGCGCCTAACCGTGCAAGGTTCTGTGATTTTCTGGAAGAAATATCTCAGACCCGCAAGGGCGTACGTTCGTCATGCACGACCGTGTGCATGCACAACACGGGCAATGCACTACCACCTCAACCGTGTGGAGTCAAAGGATCTCAAACATCAAAGACACGATCGTGCGCATTCAAAGCACGACCGTGTGCGTTATTCCTCAAGAGCACGGGAGATCAAGCCGTGCAAATGAAGCCGTGCAGAGAGTCAAAGGAAGAAGTCAATGCACGACCGTGCGCGTTCAATACGCACGACCGTGCGTGATGACAAATAAGGAGCACTACCGGGAGATCGTGCATGTAGCATCCTATATTCCGAAAGCCTTTTCGGTTAGAGTTTTGGGGTTAGAAATCAAATTCAGAGAGAGATTGGGAGTCTAGATAAGTTCAGGGGTGAGTTGGTAAGTTTTCGAAGCCATGTGGCTTCCGTTGAAATCCTTTCGGAAGGATTCGAGTAGGCGAGCGAGCGGAAAATAAGTGATGCTTATTTTCCCTGGTGCACGACCGTGCATCATTGGTGCACGCTCGTGCGTGGCATAGTATTTAAGTGAGAGCCGAGAGAATTGTCATTTCTTTACTCACCCGTTTGCATTTCAGCCATATTCTCTCTTCCCTTTTCAGCTCCTCCCATCCTTAGAGAGGAAATCCAACAGCCGGTTCCTCCTAATCCGGTTAGAGAGCCAAGAGATTAGTGTTTGAAGCTTGATTCCCGAAGCATGGAGAGAGGTAAGTGTTCTTCACTTCTTCTCGCCTTTCCCAACATGTTTGAGAGCTTTGATTGCTATGGATGAATGTTATATATGCTCCATGATGCTTGTGTGGCCTTGCATGTGGATTGTGATGATGAATTTCCACCCGTGAAGCTTGCATGTGTGTATGTATGGCTTTAGTGAGAGAATGTTGATATTTCCATGGTAGAAACCATATGGCTTGATGCATGTGAGATATGATGCTTGAATTATGTTGTTTGGGATGCTGAGAATGCATATTTGAAGTGTTATTGCAATTGGATATGTTTTGGTTGGCCGTTTTGTGCATTTTCCAAGCGGTGCTTTGTTGAAGAACTAGACGCACGACCGTGCACCTGCATGGCACGACCGTGAGCCTGTGTTTCTCCAGATGCACGCCCGTGTGCACGACGTGTGCACGGCCAGAAAATGTACATGCACGCCCGTGTGTCCGCATATGCACGCCCGTGCGTAGGCATTTTCAGTGAGGATGAACAGTGAATTCCAGTAGCTTGCACGACCAGGAGCACGACCAGCGCACGGTCCCGTGCGTCCTGGCTCACGCCCGTGCATCAGCAGTTTTTCATAAAAATGATATTAAATGGGTAATTAAGCATGCGAATTCCGAACAAGAGCTAATTGGCTTCAGATAAGCCTCAGATGAGCATGAAATCAGATAATAAGCTACATATGCATATCATGGCATTACATGTAGCTTTAGAAAGGATCAGGGGATTCGGATTCAGCAGTTTTTAGAACCTGATGTACGGGTAAGAGTATAGGTGGAACACGAGGGGGCATCTGTGGGATTCAGCTTCTGACACCAGTCAGGATGCTCAGCAGGGTTTCAGTTTCAGCTCTCTGACACCAGTCAGATTGTAGCAGTATTTCAGTTTCAGCTCTCTGACACCAGTCAGATCGTAGCAGTACAGGATGCAGATTCAACTTTCTAGCCTGTAGCTAGACGGTTCAGCCCACATGGCCAGGATGCCGAATCCCTGTGTTCACCAATCTGATCAGCACAGTAGGTACCATCAGGTACAGAGAGGTATTCAGATGCATGCATCTAGTGTTTACAGTTATCATGACATGACATTTGCATCATGACATGAACACATATGATAATAATGAATGAATGAGATCCAGATGATCAGTTTTCAGATACCAGCAAGCGCGTAGATGTATGATTAGGGCCGAGGCCCAAGTATGTTTGAATTATATGTTTGTTTGTGCTTGCTTGGGTATTGAGGGAAGTAAGGAGTGCTTACTGGGTGATCTTTATCATTCATCCCCCTCCTTCTTCCATCCTTTTCAGGTGTTCGTGCTGGGTTTGAGGAGCGGTTGGATCGAGGCTGACGGAGAAGGCACGCACACACATCTCGATCACAGTTTTGTATCAGTTTTGGACCTGTGTGGTCATTTCTGTATATGTTGATGTATCCAGTTGTACAGAACTTTATGTATGTATATGTGAAAAGGCCAATGAGCCCATTGTAAAGAACAGTTGTATATTTTCAGATGTATATTCAGTTTCGCTTCCGCATGTGTACAGTGTACAGTGTAAATTTTATTTTCGTAGGATTCCCGTCGCGGGTACCCACATTTTTCAGATTATTAATAAAAGCTCCCCAGAGTATTCAATAGCAGGGATACTCGTGGCGGCGGGTCCTATAGTGCAAGGCTGATCGTGCAAGGGTTTTAAGGCATTCATCTCACGCACGACCATGCAGAATTGGCACACGACTGTGCACTAGCAAAAAGTCACCCGTGTGTTGCCAGTGCGCTCATCGTGCAGCCAAGCCTCTGGAATTTTGGGCAAGAATCATGAAGAATCAAAGCACGACCATGCACCAGGGCCACACGACCATAAAGAGTCGAAGCACGACCGTGCGTCAAGGACGCACGACTGTGCATCATTGACGCTAAGCTTTTAAGTCGACCGTTGGGAGTCAGAACGACGTAATAAATGCAGCAAGCACGACCGTGCACTCTAGGAGCATGACCGTGCGCCTGGAAAATTTATTGTAGAGCTCACTTTTTCAATCACCTCAACGGATACAAAGCTAACAAAACGGCTCCTTGCTATTCTAGGCAATGAATGAAGTATAAAAGGAGAGCCATTTGAAGTGGAGCAAGTTACTGAAACGAATTGCAAAATATCAAGCTTTCTACTTCATTATTTGATTGCTCTGTTTCTCTCTCTAAGCTCATACACTTATATTCTTGAGAGATCTGTTCTTAATTTTTGATTCCAGCCTATTCAGAGGCAAATACAATCAACTACTTATTTAAAACAATCTTTGTAAAAAGGGCGAAATTCCCTTATGGCAAAACTATTGTATCTTCGGGTGTTGAAGATAGTGGAAACTTCAATCGGGTTTGATTGAAGAAGAGGACGTAGGAGGCTTGTGTTCAAAGCTCCGAACCTCTCTAAACTTGGCTGAGCAATCTCTGAACTCTCTATCTTTATTGTGTTTATTGTGCATTAATCTTTTTATTGCTTTTGTTGTGTTATTCTATTAAAAAAATTTCAAATAATCCTATTCACCCCCCCTCTAGTCTTATTTCTCTAAGTTCTAAGAGTTTTTCACTGTGGGTCTAACTCGGATTGAGTGTATTTTGTTTTACTTTGCATGAATTCAATTTGAAAATCTCCAAATCTTGTAAAACTTAACATACAAATTCGTGATCCTGAATTATGCACAAATCAAAGGCAAACCGGTGAAATTTACTCTTAAAAAAATCATAAAATAAACACAAATATGTATAGATAAATGACACTCGTCAAACTTTCATCAATATTTAACTGAATACTCAATTTCTTTAATAAACTTTCATAATCAGTCGTCAATACAATATTTATTAATCTTTGTTTTTTTATCTTGTATCTGTAACATCCCAGATTCGGGGTCAGTTTGAGATTTTTGAGTTTTCTAGGGTTGTGAGAGCTTTTGGGGTGATTTGTGAGGTTTTTCTTGAGTTTGGGGTGTGTGCATGGATCCGTTTGGGTGGATTTGCATGCGAGCGCGGGAAAATGACATTTTTGTAATTTTTCTGCCATGTACGACCGTACATGAGAGGTGTACGCCCGTGCATGCGATAAGTTCCAGCTGTCTTGAGTTTAAGTTGATCTTATCCGTTTCCAAACTCATTTTCACCCAAAGTTTGGCTTTGATTTCAGAGGATATTCGCCCTAGAAGTGGAGAGCAGCTTCCTTGATCTTCCATTCAGCTTGATCTTGTGATCTTCTTGAGAGAAAAAGATGTCTTCTTGAGAGAAAAAGATGTCCAAAGGTAGGTGCTTCTTTCCTCTTTCCCTTGTATTTTGATTCGGCTTGATGTTTGTTTTATGCATGAGATATGTTCCAGCATGCTTGTGATGTGCTCCTTGCGTGTTGATGATGATTTGAGATGATTATGTGGATGATTTATGCTTATTCACATGTTATGTGTGAGATTATGGGTTTTGAGATTGGGTTGGATGATTTGCTGGTGTTTTGAAGTTGCTGGAAGTGTATATATGCTTATTGGAAGTGTTTAGCATGTGATATATGCTTGTTTTGCGTTTGGTATGCGTTTTTGGCCGGAATCGGGTTGATTCCGAGTGGTCATGGAGGTGCAGAGTAGGACGCACGCCCGTGCACCCGAGGGTCACGCCCGTGCACTCTGCGTATTCTGCATGGTCACGGCCGTGTTTACGTGCCCGTGCATGACCTAATTTGCAGGGTCACACCCGTACACAGCTTATGTACGCCCGTGCACTCAGTGAAATGTGAGAAATTGCTTGAAATTCTAGAACCTTGCACGACCTTATGCACGAGTTGGTCACGGTCCCGTGCACGTTCACTTACGCCCGTACACGCGATCACGCACGCCCGTACGTCAGGCAGAATTTGAAAAAATAAGCTTTAATTGAGAAATGTGCACAGTAAACCCTATCCTTTGGATAGTAAACAGTAACTTGAGCTCAAATAAGATACATGATGCATCATATGCATATGCATAGCATGACATGCCATTCAGAGTTTTCAGAAGTGAATCCGAGGATCCGAATTCATGTTTTCAGTTGAAAAACATAGTTTTCAGAGGTGAATACGAGGGGGCACTTGTGAGTTTCAGCACCCGTGTCACCAGGAGTTATATACTCATTACTAGCCCTATGTATTGGCATGTGCCGGGTTGCTCAGCTAGTAGTTTAGTTTTCCTGGTCCGAGGATCAGATGAGTTATAGCGCGAGGCGCTCAGATCAGTTCAGTTTCCAGGCCCAGGCCTGATGGCATCACGTAGGCCATACAGTTTGTGGCACGTGTTTGCAGAGGAAACTCACATGGCCAAAGTGTCGAATCCCTGTATTTCATCAGTCTGCGCAGCACAGTTTTCAGCATAGCATGTACCCCAGGGTACTCAGTTTTCAGTATAGCTTTCAGATAAAGCTTTATGATTTTCAGATATGGGATCCCAGGATCCAACAGCAGTTTTCATGAACAGTTTTCAGAAAACTATTTTCAATATACAGGCCCAGGCCTAGTTATGATTTTAGCATGTTATCATATCATGTCATGATTATATGACACAGTGCATATCATTCAGAGAATGATAAGACAGTAAGAAACTGTAAATGAGTAGAATATGAAACAACGTGTAAAAGACACGAACAGTTGAATATCAGAACATGATAAACCACGTATTGACACGTGAACTTCAGATAACAGTACCAGTATCAGATCAGAACAGTTCAGTTTATGATTTCAGTCAGAATTTGGTGCGTCAAGTTTGACCTTTCCGGATTACTCTTCACTCTAGGTTATTTACGTATACTCATATACGTATTTTATGACCCGGTATGAGGTAGTATCCGATCCGTGAAGATGAGACCGTCAGAGTGGTTTTCAGTTGAGCCTGTTCAGTTGTGTTGAGGTGGCAATCCTTCGAGAATGGTTGGTTTAGGGTTTGAGGATATGAAGTGCTTACTGAGTGATTTTATCACTCACTCCCTACTTTCCTTTCTCTTGCAGGTAGGTTGTTGGGAGCTGGGAGGAGGAGTCTGCTGCTATCTGGGATCCAGTTTACTTCAGTTTGTTGTATGCACATGTATATGTTTTTCCGCGAATATTTTAATATAATCAGTTTTAATTGGGCATGTATATATGTATGTATACATTGTACTACAAGTCTTCCGCTGTGATATGTTAGTTAAGTTAAGCATTTCGGTCAGGTATTATTGATCATATTTTCTTTATTTAATTATTATTATTTTATTAAACAGTGAACAGTAATACCCTTCTGAGGTGTCTTACAGTATCTTGTCCTATTGTCATATTCTGATATCCAACTCTCTCTATAAAACACATAAAATATTGCTTGTGACCTTTTTTTTTTTTGTTGTATGATGACTAATAAACATTCGTTTTTGTTTGATTAATTAACCCTAAACACAATTTTCAACAACTCCAAAGATGTTTAAATTAAGAAAAAAAATTGAATTTACCCCCAATTTACTACTTAATCCTTATCTAATTCTTAGTTTTACCCAACGATATACTGTTTACCCCTCCCTCCGGTTCACCACTTACTTTCTAATTTATGTTTGTTCACCCTAGTTTATCCTCAATTTACCCTCCAGTTTATCATTTACTCTTTGTTTACTCTCAATTTATCCCTCGATTTATCTTTTGGTTCATCGTTTATCCCATCCTAATTTACTACTTATTATCTATCGTCTCCAAAATTAAATCATACTGCTACTAGACCTTATCAACACAAAACAAATTATACACAATTCGGACAAAAAAAAAATTATCTAACAACTTACAATTATATCTACTTAATGACACTTAAAATCTAGAATATGATATATTTCAAAGTTAATTTATAGCATCTTACTTATATATATTTTAAACATTATAATAAAGTCATATTTACTTGAATCAAAAGTTTAATGCAGCAACATTCAACTTCTTCAATTGAATCTTCAAGCTCTTTTTACTGCACTTTTTTTAGTGAAAAGCTTGTTAATAAAGTGTAAATAAAGTTTAAATTAAGAAAATAAAAAGGACAACAAACTTAGTATTTTATCCTATAGTATGATATATTTATATTATTTTATTTTATATATAAAATTGCATAAACGAGTGATTTTTTTTTGTATATTTAATTAATTTCTTTAAAAATAAATTAATTACCACTAATCTCATGTATGTTAGGCTATGTTTAGAATTAGATTCAAACCAAGTTAGTTTAGCGTGATTTAGTGTTTAACTCAATTCAAATTGAATTTGATTTAAAACTTTAATTTGATAAGTTCATCTCAAATAGGGATGGATACATACCAAGCTAAGTTCAAACACTTTTTGGTTTGTATTCGATTTGAATAAAAAATAATTTAGTTTGACTTTGTTGAACCAAAATTAAGTGAAACTCAAATTCAATTCGAATAAAAATGATTCATCTTAATTTGGTCCAAGTTCAGTTTGAATGTATGGTTTATATTTATGACCTATATTCGTAGTTCAAGTACAGTTTAAATTTATAGTTCCAATTTGTAGCTCAAATATATAACTTAAATTTGTGGCTAAATGAATTTGAATTGAGGTAACTTGATTTGAATCCCACCTTAGACTCGAATCTTCTTCTAACGATATTATTCATCTTATTAGTAACCTATTGAAGCATCTCTAACAAACTCAAACTCAAATCCAACTATAGACATGGTAACAATGATTAAGATCTGGTAAAAAATCTTTAATATTTATTATTGTGTAAAATGGATAAAGAAAGAAAAACATAAAGAGACTTAATTTTTAATGTGATTTGACATGCTGATTGAAAATTTATGCATCCACCTTATAATTATCAATTGCTTACAAAATATCCTAAAAATTATGCATACAAAAAAAGAATAAGAAAATCCTCATTTAAATTTTGAGAGAATTTACTGATAAACAAAAGTCTTCTTAGTATTGTAGGATAAAAGGTCAATCCATATTCCTTCATTTATGACATATATGAGATGTTCTGAACCTTAATACTTATAGCTAGTCATTAATCATAATTGTTCCAACAAGATCTCTTGATGTGATGCTTCTTAGAAAGACATCATATTCATATTATCCAATACCAATGAGCAATTTTATCTTTATTTAAGAAAGAGATTTTAAATTAAAAATAAATTAAATCTTCTCTTTGTGTGACTACATGTCAAGATTCATATATAATTATATTATTTTTTAATGAAATCAATAATTATACTAAAATAAATTATTAACTTTTTTTACTATTTATTGTAAATTAAAAATTATTATTAACTTAAGATATACAGATTTATTATTTTTAAAATTGAAAATATTTTTTTTATCATATTTCAAACAATACTTTTAGACTCGAATTGAGTAATTTTATTAACATAATCAATAATCTTCCCTGTCTATGCAGTTATAATTGCAAAATATAAAAATAAAATCAATTCACAACCGTGTTAGATTATTCTAAAATGAGTAATTCATGTGCTGTCAAAAGGGCACTGTTAAACGTGATTAAATAATTTTTAATTAAAAATAAAATAAATAATTAAATTTTCTCATGTGATCTTATATCAATTTTTTTATGTTTATTAATATTCAACTAATTCGAACTCAAAATGAACTCATCTTAAGTGATCTCAAAATTAAATCTAATGAATTTGTTCCTATTGAGTTTAATTTCGAACTAAAAAAGTGTTCTTGTTAAACTTACAAGTTATAATAGTTTAATTTAAATTGATAAAAATAATATTAATTTGACCAACGTATCACTCTTTTTGCCGGGTTAAACTCGAATTGATTAAAAAAAAAACTCTTCCAAATACGATCTAGTTCAAACTCCGCTGGACTCAAATCCACGGGTTAAATGCACTCATGGTCACTGAACTATTCACTAATTTCATTCGCGGTCACTTTTGTTTAAAACATTGTAAAAAAATCACTAAACTTTGGATTTTGCTTCTCGTTAAGTCACTCAACTGTTTATCGGTCAATATATTTAACAGCTGTTGACATGGACGCTGTCGTGGACATTTTGCTGACGTGGACACTAACGTGGATATTTTGCTGACATGGCATCTAGTCATCATTTATATCAGCAGCCACGTCAACATTGAAATAGTGGATGCTGACATGGCATTCTGTCATTGTCCATGTCAGCATCTACGTTAGCTTTGTATTAGTTTCTGTTGTAGTGACCTCACAGCAAATAAACTCAAAATTCAGTGACCACGGTTACAATTAGTGAAAACTATAATGACCTTGAGTGCATTAACTTCTCTTATAACTTTTTTTTTTCTCTTCCAGTTTGTTAAAGTGCTAGACTGTCAATTCTCTCACTCTACTTTCTTTCCTTTTTTTTTTTTTTAATCTAAACACATTTAGATTGATTAGTCTATGAATTGAGAACCCAAATAATAACAACCATAAAAACATACTAATTTTTTTGATCAAACAAATAATAAATATTTTTTACTTTCTCTCTCTATTTTCTTCATGACTGATGAGTAATAATGATTATGAATTGATTGTGATTTAGTTTTTTTGTTAGACATTGAAACTTTGTTTTTCTTATATTTATATATGAGTTTGTGTTTTTATTTGAAATAGGGTTAGATTCAAGCTGAATCAAACACGAACAGACATATGTTCGTTTTCGGGCTCGTTCAGCCTATTTGGGTTCGTGTTCGTTGAATAGTTTTATAGCAAAGTTCGTATTCATGTTCGGTTCGTATAATTCAATTCGTATTCAGCTCGTATTCAGTTCGTATAACTCGTATTTATATTTATTAAAAATTATAATTAATATAAATAATTAATAAAATATAATTAAAAAATTTTTAATTTAAGTTTGGGTTCGTGCTTGTGTTTGGTTGGTATAGTTCAAGTTCGGGTTCGTATTCGTTGATTTTTAAAATTACTGTTCTGGTTCGTTTTCGTGTTCATATTCGGATTCGTACAGTTTATTTCGGGCTCGCTCAAATCGAACTTAAAAACGAATCCAAACATATTCGGTTCGAATCTAACCTTAATTTGAAACTTTATTTTACAGTTTTACCTTGTAGCTGATTTCAAAAGTTATTAATTTATTTGTATAAATATTTTTTTTAATGTTCTCATTTGTTTTTTATTTTAAAAATTTATAGTTTACATTTTTTTAAATTCTATTTAATGGCTAATAAAGTAGATGAGAAGAAAAATGAGGTATTTTCTATAGAGTGAGTAAATTGACAGTCCAACACTTTAACAAACTAGAAGAGAAAAAAAAAGTTATAAGAGAGGTTAATGCACTCAAGGTCATTGAAGTTTTCACTAATTGTAACCGTGGTCACTGAATTTTGAATTTATTTGGTGTAAAGTTACTCCAATAAAAATTAACACAAAGCTGACGTGGATGCTGATAGGATGTCATGTCAGCATCTACTGTTTTAATGCTGACGTGGCTGATGACATGGACGATGACTAGATGTCACATCAGCAAAATGCCCACGTTAGCGTCCACGTCAGCAACCGTTAAATATTTTGACGGATGAACAGTAGAGCGACTTAACGAGAAACAAAATCCAAAGTTTAGTGATTTTTTTACAACGTTTTAAACAAAAGTGACCTTGAATGAAATTAGTGAATAGTTCAGTAACCATGAGTGCATTTAACCCCAGAAAAGAGAGATCTCAATAATACGTTTCATCCTGTGGTGATGACACGTTTATTTATGTTTTTATTTTTAATTTGATGGAATGTTTGTGACTTGCATTAGTGTACTTGTGCTTACACGACAGTAAAACCTATTTTGAAGCTGAATCTTATCCGTCCCGTTAGGTTTAAAAGTTGGGTCAAGTTGAGGCTTGCCAGCTTGCGGCTCCAAACCGGGTTAGTCTAAAAATCTTTTGAGGGTTGGGACGTGATTTAGGTTTCTGTATTATTTTATATATTTTAAATAATTATATATTATAATTTATTTAATATTAATGTATGGCTCAGAATAGACACTCGACAGATGAATTTGGATATAAAAATTTTCGTATCAAACAACTGCAGTTCATACTTTTTCAGTTATAGGTTTCGGTCCATTATCATCAATAAAATAAATAATAAAATAAAAAAGTTTTAAAAAAGAGGCCATTATCATCATAAATCTAGTAGGTGATAAAAAATGATCATTTAGTTAGATTGATAATCAAATTTGACTATTTTAATGATGGAGACGATTACATCTAGCTGCCAAAGATCTAACGTTGGTTGCCTCCACTATTGAGGATAGCCTGAAACGATTAGTTTTAAACATGTCGATTGTTTTCAACTATCTCTAATGATAGACAGATTTGATTGTCTCAACTATCGAGGTAGCCAGATCCGGTCATCAATCCAATAAGAAAAAAATTTTCAACTACCTGGTTAGGATCACCATATACAATGCTGCTAGTGATTGAGGCCTTTTTTAAATTTTATATTAAAATTTAAAATTTTATATTATTATTTTAATTAATTTTATAAAATTAATTTTGTATTTTATATTTTTAAATTTTTTATTAAAAAAGATAAAAATGCTTTTTTGACTAATTAATTTTAAATATCAACCATTAAATCTAATCATTAACTTTGGTCAAATAATGAGTATTTGGTTTTTGAAAGTTAATGGGTACAATTTTGTTTGCTAGATAAATCTTAGGCGAGAACAAGTCGTTTGGCCTTTTGAATATTTATTTTTTTAATTAATCTATGATTTCTTAGATCAAAAGATTTTTTGATTATTTATTAGTACGTAATTCACAAGAATTTTTTATTTAATTTTCTATTGTTTTAAGTTTTATTATATATATTTTAAACCCTCTTCATTGAGTTTTTAAAGGCGTTAGGGGTTATTTATAATTTTAAAACCCTTAGGGGTGCTTAAAAATTGGTAAAATTAGGTAGTAATTGAACATTTTCTGGTATAGACTGTGAACTAAAATTTTAACTATACCACTCCACTTTAAACCATATTCCATCAGAAAAAAAAACTACATGTTGAAGGATATGAACCTAATTTATTTTCCAAATTCTTAGAAAAAAAAAATCAATGTAGGTTGTTGAATCACATTGGAAAAGTGTAATTCCCATGCACTTTGACAAGATTCTACATCTTTGGGTGTCATTCTAGCACCATAACATCTGAAGAGGTGTATAATCTCTTCAGAACTTATTAGAGAAATAGTAATATACTTTTTTTAGAATTTGGGTTCTTTTTAACTTTCCCTAATAATATTGATTTTATGTAAGAAATCGAAATATATCATAAAACTATGTACATTAACACTTTCACAGAATTGTACCTTTTTAAATACGATTATAATATTATAACACTGGAAAATGTGTGATTTTGATTGTTATATCTAAGCACAATCAAGCATAATAATAATAATAATAATAATTTTATGAGAATAAAATAGTCGGAAGTAATATGTCTTTTACATGTATCACACTATGTCAAAACTCTTTATTATATGGAAGTTGAGTTTTGGGTGAGAGTTCCTAATTTAAAGTTTTCATAGGTAGAAAATGTGGTTTCCTTGAAAATTATCAGAGAAATCGTAATATACTCTCTTTAAAAATTTAATAGATCTTATGGCTTCTTGTGACACAACGAGGTATAAATTTAATTATACCTTTAATAAGACAACATTTGTAGCTTAAATATTATTCATATCATAAACTTTGACCTAAGTGGATATTCTCACCTCTTTGATATCAATTTTCTCTAATCTAAGTATTAATTTTCACAATTTATTTTATTGGATTATGTCTTTTTAATTATCTTAATTTCCCTTAAAATTTTTAAAATATAATATTTAATAAAGGCAAAACGACTTATTCTTACCTAAGGTTTCTCTAAATAACAAAATTTTACCTATTAACTTTTAAAAAGTCAAATACCCATTTATTGACCAAAGTTAACGATTAAATTTAATGGGTCAATCATTAAATTTAATTAGTCAAAATGTATTGTTTTTGAATAAAAAATTTAAAAAATAATAAAATTAATTTTGTAAAAATGATTAGAATATAAACTAATATTAATATAATATTAAAATGATAATAAAAATTTAACAATTAAAAAAAAAGTAACCATCGTCATTAACAAGATTATTGATCTAAAGTTAATTTTTTTTAAAATTTGTTTAATTTGTGTATTATTATGTTAATATTACTTTATATTAAATTTTATTTTAACATTAATAATATTTATTTATTTTGTTAAAAAATATTTTGATCATATTATAGAAAATATTAATAAAATTTAAAAAAAATAATGAATGCGTATTTAACTTTTTTTAAATTTTATTCAGAGAAACCGTAGCAGGGAATAAGTCTTTTCACCTATTCAAAACCAACAAGCTTATTCAATGTCATGGGTGGGACTAAAATTGAAAGGTTTGATGGTAAAATAGACTTGAACATGTCAGAGCCTACAAAATCTGAAGTTGTAGAAATATTGCTGCTTTTAAGTATGGAAAACCATGACCAAATCTCTAACAAATAAAATATACTTGAAGTACATTTTTTTCGGATTACTTGGATGAGTTTAATAAGATAATAGGATACCAATCTATAACTTGCTAAATTCAATACCTGAATCCTCTCAAAAAGTAAAAGCTACTTTTAAGTATGGAAAACCATCAAGTATTAACAAGGATTCACACACACTAAAAATTTTGATAGAACCTAAGCCACTTCCAAAACACAAACACTAACAAATATTATCTGAATATACCTCATTATATTTTTTTATTAACAAAAAACAAAGATTATATGCAGATAAAAGAGTGGGAAAACAAAACATAACTATATCCCTATTGCATCAACTATATCTGCCCTAACTGAAAAAATGAAGAACGCTTCTTTTTTTTTTTCTTCCTCTTGAAGTTCAAATAACTCAATATGACATCATACCCTCAATTTATGAAAATCACCGCATTAATGCCTTTTAACTGCTTCATCAACTAGCATTACTCACACATCCTCCCTTAAGACGGATTCTTTAGAATCATGTCTTGCATTATGCATACCAACAACTTTTAATTTTACACAACTTGTTGCTTCCTACCTAACTCTTAACACCAACACACATTTCTCCCTATAC
This sequence comes from Anacardium occidentale, assembly GCA_026122585.1. NCBI lineage: Eukaryota > Viridiplantae > Streptophyta > Magnoliopsida > Sapindales > Anacardiaceae > Anacardium > Anacardium occidentale. The sequence goes on along the minus strand of JAJEJH010000692.1, from coordinate 43,649 downwards.
TTAATATTATCACTGATTTCCTCTCTGCACACAACACCTTCAACACCAATAACACTTCCTCCATGAACATAACATTCATTCAATTTGTTTTCTTCCTTTGCACATTTAGCTTCTTCTGTACCCTCTTTTTTCAACACCACCTTTTGCATTTGAAAAACATTAAGTTTTTCTTTCAATTCACAAAATCTCTTTATTGACAGTGCCTTGGTCAACATATTTGCAATTTGGAATTCAGAAGCTACATATTGTACTTCAAGAACCTTTACTACAACTTGACTCCTAATAAAATGAATATCCAATTCTATTTCTGCTCTGCAAAACAGAATTTGAAGCCAATAACCCTTCACTGACATTATCATACCACAGAACAATTTCTCTTGTACAATTCACCTATAACTCATCCAGCAAATGTTTCCACCAGACAATCTCAGTAGACACCTAACTTAATGCCCTATATTTAGACTTGGTTGAAAAAGTGCTGCTACTTTTTATTTTCTTGAACTCCACTAAACAAGATTCCTTCTAAAGTATATTGCATACCCACTTGTACTTCTCCTGTTCCTAATATCTCCATCCTTGTCAGCATTAGACCTATGAGAGTTAATTCTTTTAATGTACCTTAGTACTCTTTTGTAGGCTCTCCATTGTAATTGAGTTAGAGCCTTCAAAAATTGACTCAACCTATTAACAACAAAGGGTAAATTAGACCTTGTCAAATTAATACATTGTAGAGCTCTCAACGTATTCCTATAAAGAAAAGGATTATCAAACAATTCACTTCTCCATTATACAATTTTGTTCCAACAGCCATAGGAGTGTAATAGGAATGTGTCTCTCCTATTTTATTTTTTTCAAGCAAATCTAATGCATATTTAGCTTGACATGCTAGCAACCCTTCTTCTGTCCTGTGACTTTCAAGTCCAAGAAAATAACTTAGTTCCTATAACTGTTTTAAAGCAAACTCTTTATTTAAATTAACCACTAGCTTCTCAATGTATTATAAACTACTCTCTATCAACAACATATCATCTACATATACTAAACATACACAATTACATCTTGGCCTCTAAGAAAAAATGCACTTGGGTTTGTTATAAAGTTAATAAACTGATACAAGACCTTAACCAATTTACACACATGATTAGGTCTGCTTTGATCCATAAATCTTTGTGGTTGTTTCACGTAAACCTTTTCTTTTAACTATCATTTCAAGAAGGTATTATTCACATCAATTTGATGAATATGCCATTCAAAAGTTACTGCTAAGACCAATATCAATTTTATAGTAAAATGCTTCACTATTGGACTAAATGTCTCTATATAGTCTACTCCTCCAGTCTATAAAAATCCTTAGCTACAAGCCTTGCTTTGAATTTCTATAAAGTGCCATTGACATTTAGTTGTCTTTTAAACCCATTTATGAGCAATTACATTCATCCCTTTTTCAAAAGGAACCAACTCCCAAGTTTGGGTTTGCTTTAGTGCTTGAAACTTATCTATCATTGCCTTGTACCATCTATATCTCTAATAGCTTCTACCACTGAGCTAGGTTCTTTGATATTTTCTCCAACTAGACAACTAGAAAAGATTCTAGTTTTGGGAGAGACCTTGTTTTCAATCTTGTAACCATGGGATGTCTAGAACATATAGACTTGTTTCCATCATTCCCATTCACTTGACTACAGCTTTAGGAAGAGTGTTAGAATGTACAATGACTTGAGGACTGAGAATAGGATTATGATTAGGACTTTTCATAACTTGTGGGTTGATAACAGAGCAGGGGACAAAACTAGTTGTGATTTTACGAAATGCTTTTGAAAAGATTTGAATTCTGTATTTTTTGTAGATTTGATCAGAAGAATCTGACAAGTTTTCAGGTTGTGTAATCAATTTTGACAGTTTCATGAGAAGGAATCAATTTTGATGAACTATCTCTCACTAATTGAGGAGGTGTAGCCATCTTATTTTGACTTAATTAGATTTTTTCTCTAGCCTATAATGATTTTTATGTGAAACTTCAAATCAATAGTCTAAGGGTCATGGTTTGAGAACAAAAAAATGAACTTTGTGTGAATAATCGAACCTAAATATTATGACCCTTAGAATATCCATTAGATTAGAAATACCCAATAAGATTAGATTCAACCCATTTTAAAACTCATTTAGTACATGGTTTACATAATTCCAATTTAATTAAACTAATAAAACCTTTTTCTTTTAGGTATTTTGAATTTAATTAGAATAGTTAATTTAATTAGGAGATTTTAATTAATAGGAATAGTTAATTTAACTAATTAGAATAGTAAACTAATTAGAATGTTTGATAGTTAGTTTAATTAATTAATGTTTCAATTAATTGTGATACGTAAATTAGGATTTGATAGATTTATTAGATTAATTAATTAAGATAAATACATTAATTTAAATATAATAAATGAGGGTTAGGATAAAATAAATAAGATTAGAATAATTAGAATTAGAATAATCAAATTAATTTAAATGAAATAAACTAGGATTAGGATAATTAAAATAAGATTATGATTAAGTAGACTAAATAAAATAAAATTAGGATACTTAAGATTAGGATAAATAAAATAAATTAGGAGTAGGATCATTAAATAAGATAAAATTAAGATAAGTATAATTAAGATTAGGATCAAATTAAATTAGGAGAGTTTTAATTTTGAATTTTGAATAAATCTAACCCTTAAGAGACTTCTATATAAAGGGGGTAATTATTGATTAAGGGGGAGACTACTTTCTAATCATTTTGGAGAGAGCTAAATATTGATTGTCTAAAAGTGTTCTAAACACTCTGAAACCCACGTACCACCACTTTATAGACTCCTTTTATACTCTTACGAAATTCAGGGAGTACTGAGAAGATTGAGTCCACGATCAGTTCGAAGAACATAGTCAAAGTGCATAGCAAAAAGTATCATAAGAACCAAATATTTAGATACATATCATGAAGGGAACCGTGAATTAATTGGATAAACTTTTATTTTATTTTGTTCTTTCATCTTTTGTTTGATTGTGTTTGCTAAAATGATATTTTCAAAGTCTAATCAAATATATTTGATGTATTATATTCGATAAAATTAGTTTACAGTTTATAAATGGCCAAAGGACTATTTCCCACCCATAGTTTGTGGCGGGGACAAAGTCCCACCCGTAAGTTTTCAAAAACCCGGTCTTCCACCCATAGAAATAATTTAATATTAAATAAAATAGTAAACAGTAACATTTCAGGGGCAAATTTGTCCTTTTATAATTAAAATTTTATAAAATAATAAAATAAATTTTATATAAATTTAAAAAATTATTAAAAATTTAAACAAAATATTAAAAAAGAACTGGCCACAGCCGTCGATGCTGGCGGCGGTGGCCGTCGATAGCCGCACCAGGTGGCTGTCTCCGGCCACTCGGTTCCAGGGGAGGCCAGATCGGGCCTCCCCGTTGGGTGGAGGCGGCCAGATCGGCCACCTCCTGTTTTCGAGGAGGCGGCCAGATCTGGCCACCTCCGCCAGATCTGGCCACTGGAAACGGCCGACGAGGACCGATATTGGTCCCAGCGGCCGTTTCCGGCCACGTTTGTCGGGGGAGGAGGCCAGATCTAGCCTCCTCCTCCCAAACTGGAGGCGGCCAGATCAGCCCGCCTCCACCCAACGGGAAGGCCCGATCTGGCCTCCCATGGAACCAGGTGGCCGGAGATGGGCCACCTGGTGCGGCTATCGACGGCCACCGCCGTCGGCATCGACGGCTGTGGCCAGTTCTTTTTTTAAATTTTTTAAAATATTTTTTATATTTAAAAATTATTTTATAATTTTATTTTAAATTTTTATTTATTAAAGGGCATTTTTGTCATTTCATTTGAAAAATTATAAAATAAGTTTAAATTTTGGTCCAAGGGTGAGAGACCAAGTTTTTGAAAACTTGAGGGTGGGACTTTGTCCCCGCCTCAAACTATGGGTGGGAAATAGTTCTTTGGCCTTTATAAATTAATATTTGGATGATTACTCATATGAATAATAACCGGAATTATAATTTCTGGCTAATTGCACTTTCCGCGGCTGGAGTTAAAAGATGTAAAAGCATGCTTTTTGTTTACCATATACTGTTTATTGCATTTTCACGGGTAGAGCATGCTAGATGTTGTGCATATGGTTGCTTTTATGAATAGTTGTATATTTAATCAAATACATTAAATCTTCCCATATGTTGCATTAGTGTGCTAGAGTGTATTTGGAAATGCTAGCGTTTTGTCAAGTTTTTTCTGTGTTTCTGTAACTTGCACAAAATATTTTCGAGTGGTGCTTGAAACACATACGAGATGAAGGCGGAAGGATTGATGCACTTGCGATAACAAGAGCAGTCCTAACAAATATGACTTGATAAGGTGACATTTTATTCAAAACACCATTAGGTAACCTACTTATTAAAAATACTGTTACTTGAAAAGCTAACCACCGATTTTTTAAACTTATTCTAACTTGAGATAACAAGACTAATCCCATTTCAATTATATGTATATATGTGGCATCGATTTTTACCACGTCGAATAAAGACAGATTTATCATTCTTGTTTAATTATTCTAGATACGTAATGAGTTTGTGACTTACTATAAAATTTATGGAGTAGCCCTCCAAGGGTTGCTCTGAAAAAATAAATGTCTTTGTAAATGATCTAATTTTTTTTACTTATTCAATGAGTTGAATTTGAAGAATCAGATATGACAATAAGAAAGTATTAGATATATGTCGTTTGGTCTGAAAATCGACCTTCACTATTATGGTATTTTTCGTTAGACGGCTTTTAATTATCACATGATGTAAATATATTTATTCAGGATACATAATATATCAAAATAAAAATAAAAATAAAAGTGGAAAACAAATTAAAATTACAAAGCTCGCCCGTACACCCTTATGCATTTTTTTAATCTAAACAAGGCTATCAAAAATTTAAATCCTGTGAAACAAATTGTTAGGATAGATGATATAAAATAAAATTAAAATTAAAATTTAAAATGATCAGAAATAGCATTTAAATTGTGCATGAATTTTGTTTATATAGAAACCGAGAAGCGCAACGCATGCATTGGATGAACAAGACTTTATTAACAAATATCATCTTTATCACATATCAAAAAAACTCTCCCACATCACATCTCAATAAATGATGCAATTAAATCTTGGATAGAAATATAATGTGATGATACAAAATTTTAGTTAATGCATGTTCACTATTATGTCAGGCCGTCAACCAACGAGAATTTTCAAACTTTATTTCAGACGCATATTTATTTAAGCAAGAAAAACTAATACAACCATTAAATACGAATTTATTTATATACTTGTAATTGCACTTCATATCATGGCATCACATGTGCTACCAATGAATAATTGGATCGATACACGTCAATAAACAACTATCCACTACCATTTTTAATGCAATTTATTAACAGCATGTTAATAGTGTCTTAATCACAGGACGACTTAGTTGACATATTTTTGAAAATATTATTAACAGAGTCAATAGTCAGTCAAATTACTGGTACACAATCTGATTGAGGCATATATTATCTCAAAGAGACAAAAGATATGATAATTGATTATATATATTTTAGCATACAATGGCATCAATATGATTGCAATATTGTTTTGTTCATAACATGTCCAAAATCCATTCATAACGTAATAATTAACTTTATACTGCAATCATGTGTTTTTAAATTTCTTTTAAATTACGAGCAAATACGCATGTACAAATATAAATCTTCAGACTAAATATTATGCAAGCAATTATTAATGGAGCCTTACATCATTCTTTTTAAGCATTTAAAAGCACAAAAGTATTTATATTTTATAATTTATTGCGACAAACAATCTTTCAAACCATTGATCTCATATTGATCTGGGAATTTTATATGTTTTAATCGAATACAGTTCTAGCAAATGATACAGAGAAAATGGAGCCATGAATGCGTGTAAGCCAAAACCAAAATAATAAACCAAGGCGTGGACTTTTAGGTTTATATTTTTTTGCATTATTTTGGTTTAAATTCAAGGTCTTGGTTTTGAGCTTTTTTTGGGTTTTGGATCTTATGGTTTTTGGGCTTAGGATGTTAATTTATGGGCTTGAGTTTTATTTGGACTAGAGTTTTGGGTTATTATTATTATTATTATTGTTACTATTTTATGAGCTTATAGGTTTTGCTCGTTTGTTCTTACACTTTAGAATTTTGAATTAATCTCCAATTTTTTTTATCATCGGAGATAATCCCGTTAGGTTTAAAATAGGTGTCTAAATTATGCTTTCTTTTTATATTTCCATTTTGTTGACAAACATATGGACATGGATGCCTAAAACTAATTTCATGATATTGTAAGTATGACACAAAACTCCAATACTTTCCTCCCTAGTCACTTTACTTTAATCTTCTTTTCAAACTATTTTTGAACATGCCTATGAAACTTAACACACCTAATGCTTCTGTTTTTTTGTTTAAAGAAAACATGTAGGTGAACCTAGAATAATCATCATTGAAATGAAGATAGTATTTGTACCCTTCAATAGATACATATAATGATGGACCACAAATGTCTATATGCACTAATTCTAAACATTGAAGATGCTTATTAACTACAGAGAGATGATCCATTGAGCATTTGATTTGTCTATCATTGATATAGACTTTTAAGATGGTTATTATAAAGAATATTGGTTTTGTCAGTATGCAAGAAAGAAATAATGTATATCTTAATAAAGAATAAATTTTTTTTATGATTTAGATGTATAGAAATTGGTCACTTAATCAATTATAATAATAACTTTGATAATTTTTCTTTGATGAATTTTTTTTTTTTTTTTTGTAATTCAAATTAATGTGCCAAACTCAATTTGAAATTGACTGTTTTGAAATAGAGTTAAATTTGAGCTAACACTTATTTAGGTTTAACTAGACTCAAGTTTACCCTTACTAAGATCAATATCACAATTAAATTTGAGATAACAAATAATTTTTGCTTAACAAAATGAAAAACAAAAAAACTGAAAGAGATTTAACTATCTATTTTATCCTTTTGGATAAGAAGATTCATATTGATCATTTCTATACAAAACATTGACCTATTTTGTAAAAGCCGAACGACATATTGCTATCCAAGGTTTTGCTTAATGACAAGTTACCATCCACAAAAATTTTAAAAGCTAAGTATCCACCTTTTTACTATGAAAAGACCAAAATACTATTATAAAATTCAATAATATTAATATTAAAATAAAATTTAATATAAATAATATTAAAAACGAATTTAAAATAAAATAATATTAAAATAATAATAAAAAATTTAAAAAATTAAGAAAAATGATTAAAAAATAAATATAAATATATAAAATAGTAGCCACCGCTGCTGACAACGTCGCCGATGGCTGCCTTTAACCTCACCAAGTGGTTAGAAATAGCCATTTGATTCTATTGACGATCGGATCTGGTCATCATGATAGTGAAAACGATCAGATTTGACCGTCAATAATTTAGTAAAGACAGTCAGATCTGGTTGTTTCTGCCATTAAAGAAGGCCAAGAGCAGCTAGAATCAAACATTCCGACCATTTTCGGCCTTCTCTTGAATATAAAATTCATCTCAATTTTGCCTTGATAGTATAAAGCTTATATACTATTTACTCAATGTTATCTTAGCATCCTCTAAATATATGAAATATCTATATATAACCAACATCAATCTCACACTTTATTAATATGATACTTGTGCATGAGTCCATTTACCTATCCGAATATTTCAATATACTTTAAAAATATGATATGTTATTAATATATTGATCAATATAAAGGTGGTGGGCAAGGAATCTCATTTATCTATTTGAATAATAAAAGGATGATAAGACCGAAATGAGTTATTCTCACCCAAGGTTTCTTTAAATGAAAATTTTTTATTCAATAACTTTTAAAAAGTCAAATATCCACCTATTAATTAATTTCTATTCAATTTCATTAACATTTTGATAAAAGGATTAAAATATCTTTTACTAAAAATATAAATAATATCAACCAATAAGTATTTAGTTCTTTAAAAGTTTTTGGATAAAAGTTTATCATTAAGAAAAACCTTGGGTGGGAATCAGTCGTTTGGACAGATGATAAAGACCATTTTGTCCATTTTAGAAGGAATAATTCAACTTTGCATGGATTATCTTATAAAGGAATAAATCTTTTTCGCATACCGTGCAGAAATCAGTTAGTAATTTATTCGACCATCTCAGCCTATAAATTCTACGTCTGCATGTAACAAAAATCAACAATAATAGGCACTTGAAAGCAGAAGAAAGATCAGCACGAGATGGCTTCAGCTCAAGTTTCTCTTCCACACAACCGCGACGCCATTCTTTAAGACGCAGACTCAAAGATTGACAAGTCCTCCGACAATCTGACGCAGCAGCTCCAATCTGGAATCTTCTTGAACGAGAAAAACCTGGCAAGTCATTTACATTTGCAGTCTCTCTCTCTCTCTCTCTCTCTCTCTCTCTCTCTATATATATATATATATATATATACCAGCTTCAGTTTCACTGGTATTATAATCAAGTTCAACGCAAATACTTAGTATTCTTATATTACTGCAGAAGTTCTCGTTGGATCAGATTATCGGTGTGCAGAGATTTGACATTTATGCCAGGGGCCTCACAATTACTCGGGGGGATGATCCAAGCTGCTGGAAATGGACTTACAACCGAGACTCCAAATGGTGCATGTCGAACCAAGATTTTCTATTCTATGTTATGTGGAAACCCGGAAAACAAGTAATGAAAACAAACAAACCACGATGATACAACGGCAAAAACATAAAGAATTTATGTGGAAACCCTTATAATTATAAGAATAACACAAAAGATTGATAATTCTATTGAATATCAAGCGCAAAAACTGAAAACCCTAACCACTCTCTTAAGTCTTTCTTCAAACTAAACAACATTCGAAAACAGTACCTGGAATAACATTCCAGACCGTTGTTCCAGTTGTTACCTTTTCTATCCAAAATTAAAGTAGAAGGTGGAAAGTTTGTTACCTGCATGACCTAGTAATAGAAGGCCTGTTTTAGAACCTGGAATAACATTCGAGAATTCGGGTTACTACATTCTCGACATTCTATTACCAAATGACCTCTCTTCTAACTGTAGTTAATATTATTTTTTGCAGTAATCCCGTCGAAGTAGAGGTGGCTGAACTAGTGAAGGTATCTTGGCTTGACGTGAGCAAGAAATTCCCTACCAAATATCTCAGTCCAATGCTCCGTTACCATGTTTCATTTGAGATAAAGAAACTGAAAGAAAATGAAGGACTTAAGCATGTGCACCTGAAACTGGTTGTCCCCGGCCAAAATTAGATTGAACGCACCGTCGATCTGAGTAAATTGCCAGATAATGAATGGAAAGAGATCCAAGTTGGCGAATTTAAAATTTGTAACACTATGATTGGGGATTTGGAAGTCTCCATGTGTGAGCATGAGCCACACTTGAAGAAGGGGATCGTTGTCAAAAAACTGGTCATCTGTGCCCCGATTGTGCTGGCCAAGAACTGAGCACGATTTTAATCAACGATGGGACCTCTGCAAAACTATAAGTTTCTGGATCGAAGTCCCATGTTTTACCAGTAGCTCTCACTGTGACTTAATAATAAATAAAAAAGTGAGTGTTATTATATGTATGTGCTAATAAAGAGCAGCAATAATATGAGACTTCTCATAAAAATTAAGTCACTTGGTTTCTTCATCGATCTACTTGGAAATCGTCCTTCAATTTCAATATATGGAATTGTGTTCCCACAGCCTGTGCATAAAAAATGAATAAAAGTTGAACCTACAAAAATTAGTTTAAAAAAAAACAGTAGCAAATATATTTAAATTGTTTATACATTTGATAAAAAGAATGTCTGATTAAGCATGTGAGATAAATTTTATACACAACATTTAACCTGACAACTTTCTCTCATCCATCTTAAATCAATATAATTTTTGTTTAAAAAATAGACATGGCTGAGCAACCATAGGCATATAAATCGAGTATAACTTACTCCAAATTTTCACATCTAATGTTTATCACTTAAACCCAAAATCAATGAGCTATACACCTTTTCTAAATGCTCATTCTTCTCCTCCACTTTCATGGTATCTGAAAGTTGCCCTACAATCTACAGTAAATTTGTTTCTTAACCAACGTGGGATTCTCAACCATCCTGCCCTCACACATTGAACCTTTGATTCTAACCAATGTAGGATACCAACAATCCTCATACCCAATTTGTTTCCTAGCCAATATGGGATTTTTCAAGCCTTCCTCACGTGTTTGACCAATGTTTTCTAACCAATATGAGAGTCTCAACCATAATCCTCTCACACAGGACCGCTGCTAGGCCAACCCAGAAGTAAAGGTCAAGGAAACCTTTCCCTTATCCCAGGCTTGGGGTTGGAGCTTCAAATGGACCAGTACCTTCCCTTGAGCTTTGAACGGAATTTTTAAATGAACATGACACTGCAACAGCACCGGATTTTAGCCGCATTTCTAACATGTTTTAGCGGCATTTTAAAACACCGCAAGCTACTTTATCAGCGTTTAACTTAATACCACTAAATCATGTGTCGGTATAGTTTCTACTGGCGTTTATATAAACGCCAATAAAAGTATAAAAAAATGCCGCTATAATTTGGTAAAATACTGGTGTCTAATTCGGGCTTTTACCAGTGTATAAAAACGCTGGTAAAAGTAGTTTGGTGCCAACACTTTTCTCCAACTTGAGGTTTGCGTGTTTGTTACCAACGGATTGCGTGTCCTTTTGCAGCCTTTTTCAGGCCTTTAGTGGCGTTTTTGTGTATTTCTGATATGTATCCAAATCCGAGTTTAATTATGGTTTCAAAAATATCATCATCGATTCATGCCTTGGTGCTCCCAAATTGCCTATTTAGCAAATTTAAGCTGTTTCGAGCCATTAAGACGAGAAAAATAAGCTTATTCGGATTTAATCGGAGGGTTTGAAAAAAATTTTGGATCCGTTCGTATAACTTTCTCCAAGGTTTTCAAATTATGCTCAGGACTTGCAAAATTCATAAACAGCACATGAAACAGTCAAAATTTATCCAATGGCTTCATATAAAGCCAATGAAAAAACAGAAATCGAACCGAACAAGGAACGTGCTGAAAATAAACAAAGAAAGAAAAGGCCCTGGCGTGCAAGAAGCAGGCATGGCGCGTTGCCTTGCAACGAAAGCAAGCGCCTGCTGCGCACTCATGCACGCTGTCCGCGCGTGCATGCACGCAACATGCTTATGCCGCGACGGCTACATTCTGCCGCAACTTCCAATTTTTAGCCTTCTCAAGCCAATTTGCATGCTTTTGATCCCATAATTCCTCCAATGCATTCTCTTTGAAGATTTTGAGTTTCTAATGACTTTAAACACAGATTCGAATGTCAATGACTCTCCAGATTGAATTCAAGTAATTAATCTAGATCGAATATTCGATTTGAAAATTTGAATCCAAGACTAATTAATCAAGGGAAAATGCATGCATACATGATTATTCCCTTTTTTTTGTACTTATTTCTCATTTATTTTGTCATGTAATTAGATTTAGGGAGTTTATGTAATTTATCTTTTTTATTTTTTTTATTTAATTTAAATTGTATTTAAGTTAACTAGGGTTAGTTAATACTTAACCATGGTTTGTCATGCCTATAAAAGACAACATTTTCATTGTAAATGAAGCTTCTGATGAAATGAAAATTTAGATAAGCTTTTACTTTCTTGAATTCCATGAAGCTTTGGTGGCTCATGTAAATACTTATTTTCCTTTATCTAAATTTCTATTTGCAAGAAGAAATTTGGTGGTGGAAGAACCTTGGTGGTGAAATTTTCTTTATCCTTGGTTCACTCTCAAGTTGGTGGAAGAATCCTTTATGCTTGAGGTTTGTTTTCTTGCACTATTTTAACTTCATTTTCCTACCTTTCTTTGGTTAATGTTTGATGATCTTGGGAGGTTGGTTGTTGGAGATTTGAACTTGTTTTTGGTTGGAATTAAAGTTGATAGAATTTAGGATGAATGTGGCATGGATTGTGCATGAAATGGTATGGTTTTAGGGCTTGTTTTGATGCTGGAAACTTGAGGTGATTTTTATGAAATTTTTATCACTAAAAATATAAAAAAATGGCTGTCATTATTGATCAATTTTCCACTGCCTTTCACGTGTCTTTTCTTTGCATTTGATAGGTTTATATCGGCGGTCTTATAGCCCCTTTAGCAGCATTTTTGTGACATTTTCTGAAGTTTTACTAGCGGTAACAGCAGCGTTTGCCTTTACATTTTTTATTATTTATATGTATTACATTTTCCTATAAACAATATTGTTAATAAACAATAAGCAATCTGATATTAATCAATAATAAGCAATCTAATATCTTTACAAATAGACTAAGATAAAATTCAGAAAAAATTTCAACAATATTCAATTTGATAATTCATCTGCAAATACACACTAACCAATTTGAAAATGTATTAATAAAATATTCTATATAATTAAAGTACTATCATAATATTCAATGTAAATGTATATAAGACTTAATCACATAATGCTCAAGACATCTAAAGTCAAAACTTATTTAATAACCATTAAGGAGCTTGTTGGAGAACTCAAGCCAAAACTCTGACATTCTTATCTAGAAAAAAAAATTAAGGTATTAAGAAGAATAAAACACAAAATAATAAACAACTCATACATTACAAGGTCAAACTCAATAATCAACTAATATCAACTTTCAATCTTATAGTAACAAATATACACGAATGTGAAGAAATGCATAAATATGTATTTACAATTAAAATTTCAAGTTTGCTAGATTAATTTTACTACATAAGTTTGAATACTTAACTCAAAAGGATACTAGAATAGACAACATTCAATAACACTTGCTAAATCAATTTGACGCACTCAACTACATTAGAAATTCATCACATAACCAATTTAATTTCAACTAAGTTCGATATTTTTTTGTCAAAGCGCCACGTAGCCATTAAAGTAATTCAAAACTAAATTATACAATATGACTAATATATGCAAATTGGAACCACATTACCTTACAACAATTCATCTTAAACTTTTTGATCAACCATCATTGAGTTCAATATTTTACAATATGTCTTGCATTCATCAATAAACTTTCATAAATTTTAATCTCTATACAAGGTTTATAAACCAACTCAGCAATCTCATATTTTGTTATACAATAATTTTAACACTTCATAAATACATACAAATTAACCCTCAAACCGATTGAATTTCATCATTAAGCATTTCAAATAGAGTACAAACATTTAAAATGATTTTATATATTAGCAAATACAAACTTACTAATTTTTATCTGAAAAGTGATGGTTACTTAATGGATAAGACACTTATCACACATAATTGGACAAAACATATATATTAATTTTCAATTAATAACTTTATTTAAAGAAATTTATTGTATGAAAAGATTCCTACATATTAGTTTCACTTGTTTCAATAGTCTTTGTTATCATATGTATATTTCATTTTAAACCACTAATACCATTTACCTTATGAAGTTGGCATTAGAATGTCATCTAATATTTGATATCAACATTGAAAAAATAGAAGTAGGCTGTGAAGAAGTGTTTCGCTTAATTGTTTTACAAAAATGAAGGGTACTATATGATATTTTTCCCAATAATTAATATATATATATAAATGAAGCCATAAAAATAATATATGTGTATATGTAAAAAAGTAGTGACCCTTTGTTGTGAAAATAAGAGAGCCACATGCAAATTAAAAGATATATAAAGAAATTTTTTGTCATGAAAAGAAAGATGGTACAGGTGGGTAACTCCATTTATTCATGTTACTGTTTCTTTTCTTTTTTTAAAAATCATATCTGGTAACTTCATTATACTTATATAGGAGTGGTTGTGATGATAGGAGTGGTTGTAAGGATTCTTTTAGACTTTTCTATTAGTATTATTGTTACGTGGGGTAAGGAAAATTTTCAATAATCTTATGAAGTTGTGGATTTTAGGTTGATTGTTGACTGACGCTCTATGGATTCTATAATTGATTCCTTTGTTTCTTTGTGACACCATCAACTTAACTATTATATGGAAAACTTCATTTTGTCGACATGTCACAGCTAGCTAGCCAACCAATGAGGACTAATCAAAGGCCTTTCATGTCAACAATACTAATAACACATATAAATTATTGTACCTTTCACTAAGCTTATAATATTATACATATGGGACAATTACCAGTATTATTCTTTATATTATACAGGTGAAGGCTTTTATTTTTTTTTTGAACCTAGAGACCACCCACTAGAATAAATACTCGCTAGTCTCTATATTTTTTTTATTTATAGGCCACTTACCTCAAATTACATATACTAAGTTTATAATATGATCCATAATTAGACAACCCTAAACCCTCTCAATGGTGATCAAATAGCACTCAAATGGTGTTCTAACAAAATTCAGTGCTAAACAAACTCCCAAACCATACACACTCATGCAATTTTTCCACCTAAACCTATCTTAAATTCAACTCCAAATAATGACCCCTTCAAGCAAGCTTTATCATTTCAACTTCCAACATCAAACATCCCAACCAACAATCCTCATTCATCCAACACAATGAAATGTGGGAAGATGAAGTTCCAAACACAACATAAATGGAATACTTACTTGATAAACTAAAATGAAAGCTATTGAGCCTTAAGTCTAAGGGAAGAAGATCCACCAACTTGAGGTTGATTCAAGCTTAAAAATCCTTTGATTCAAGCTTAAAAATCCTTTGATACAAGCTTATAGAAAATTCCACCAACTTGTTTCAAAGCTCACCCACTTAAATCTCCACTACTAATTTTTTCTTGTAAATATATTGGATAAAGGAAATAAGAATTCACAAGGGCCAACAAGTTCCAAGGAAAATTTCAAATTTTCATTTCATCAAAAGTTTCTTACAATGAGTTGAAGTTGCTTTTATATAGGCAAGCTTTAACCATGGTCAACTTTAAGTTAAACCTTAGATAACTTAATTACAACTCAAGTTAAATAAAGGAAACATAATAAAAGATAAATTACAGAAGTCCCTAAATATAAGTATAATGTACAATTTAATATAAACAAAAATCTAAAACATTATAGCTTGCATGCATGTATCTTCATGTAGCTTGAATTTGCAATTGCCTTGGGTTTGAATCTCCATCTTCATTTGATCGAATTCGATCTGAAGGGTCGTGAGCATTCAAATTATGGTTGAATTTCTTTAGAATTTCAAAAATATCAAAAAGGTGCACTAGAGCAATTCTGGAAATCAAGGCATGCAAGAAGACTTGAGAAAATGCAATAGTCCAAGAATTAGGCATGTTGGGGTTGCAAGAGGGCATGGGTGCTAGGCTGGGCAGGCAAACACAAGCTGTTGGGCGCACAGGTGCACACTAGAGGCATGTGAATGTGCGAGTGCATGCTTGCTTGAGTAACAAGGCATTATAGAGATCACATACACACGAGCGTGCATGAGCGTGACTTATCATGCGTGTAGACTAGAAGCGCACATTGGAGGCATGCACGAGCGTGCACCTAGGCAACTTTAGTTTCCTACTCTATTTTGGCCTGATTCTCATCCGAATCGAGTTTCATTTTTTTTGTTGGCTTCGTATGCACCTGCTTGCTTGGTGCACCTTAGGTTGCCATGAATGATGATGGTGAGGCTTGAAATTCATTCGAATGTACAACTCGAGCCTATGCTTGTTCATTTCGTGTGTCTGAATTTCTTTGAAATTGGTGAGTCCAAGTCTAGCCATCCATTGTAAGCATTTGATCAGCCTTCCTTGATTATTTAGACTAGGAGGAGAACTACTCGAATTCGTATCATAATATTATACATATGAGACGTTTAATAGTATTATTCTTTATATTATACAGGCGAAGGCTTTTTTTTTTTTTGAACCTAGAGACCACCCACAAGAATAAATACTCGCTAGTCTCTATATTCTTATATTTATAGGCCACTTACCTTGAATTACATATACCTTGATGGCTTAGCTAATGTTAACTCAATCTTTATATATATATATATAGACGTAGACGTTGCATGAGTTTAGGTTTCAACCAAGCAACTTATATATAAATTATTGCCAATACAATGAGATATTCAAGCTAGGTAAAGGCATAAACAATAAAAAACCCCTTCAAAATTGAAGAGAAAAGTGTAATTACATATTGATTAATTACCTATCAATTGATTAATCATTAGTTAAATATTGAAATAGATTTAATATTATATCTATTAAACCCCACTGTACTCATTAAAAAAGTGAACTATGTAGTATAGGCACCAACTTCCTCTACAATTGAAATGCATATATTATAATTCTTTTATATATTTGATCTATATTGGAAGCCCTAAATCCCTCTCGAATAATGGTAGTCAAATGGTTCTCTAAAAACCTAGCAAAGATTAAGGCCAAACTCACACAAAAATAAGCAAATTTTCAAGCAAAACAACTCCAAATTTCAAGCTGATTTAACTCCAAGATTAGTCACAATTTCATTCAACTTCCAACACATCAATGTTCAACATCAAACTCCACACATTCAACAACAAGAAAGGTAGGGATTCATGAGCAATTCAACACCAAACATGAACTTAAATTAGCAAGAAAACAAACCTCAAGTATAAAGGAAATCTCCACCAACTTGAAGGTGATCCAAACATAAAGAATTCTTAACTCAAGCCTAAAGGATGCTTCCACTAACTTGAATTCAAGACTCACCAACTTGAATCTCCACCATCAACTTCCTTCTTGCAATGAAAATTGGATAAAGGATGCAACTTGGTTCACAAGAACACAATGTTCCAAGAACATAAGAGAGAAAAGCCAAAACTTCAAATTTTTATAATTTCATCAAAATTTTTTTTTTTACAAAGAAATGGTTTGTCTTTTATAGCTTGATACAAACCATGGTTAACTAAAACTAAACCCTAGTTAACTTAAATACAATTTAAATGAAATAAAAGAAAACATAAAAAATACAAATTATATAAGTTTCCTAAATCTAATTACAATGCATAATTTAAATATGAACATATTTTAAACTACCATAATTTGCATGCTTGTAGCTTTAGGTAATTTTTTCTTGATTGAATTAGCCTTGATTGAAATTTTTGATTTAAGTATTCAATCTGAATTGATTATTTGAATTCGATCCAAAAAGTCATTGGTATTCGAATCTGTGTTAGAAGTCATTTGAAATTCAGATTATTAAGGATGTTGCTTTGGAGAAGTTCTCGAAGTGAAAACATGTAAAATATCTTGAAAATGCAAAAGGATTCAAAAAGTGACATAATTCAGATGCTGCGACACCATGTCACGGCATACAGTGCACAGTGCACAAGTGCGCACGCAAGCAGATGTACGTGCGGGAGCTGGGCATGCAGGCATTGGGCACGCACGCAGGTGTACATGAGTGCACGCTTGCGTGCGCAGCAAGGCAACATGCGGGCGTGTGCATGCAAGTCAGGAGCACAACACTACGATGCCAGGTAGGGGGAATCTTTGCACAACCTATTTTCATTCGTTTCTTATCCGAATTGAGTCCCTTTTTTTTTTCTTAACTTTGTATGAAGCCACTTGATGAATTTTGACTCTTCGATGTGCCGTTCCTAAAATTTTTCAAGTCCCAAGCATGATTCAAAGGCCTTAGGAAAAGTTGTGCAAATAAATTTGAAATTTCTTTCGAACCCTCTGATTGAACCTAAATAAGCTTATTTTTCTCATTTTGATAGCTCAAAACGACTTCAATTTGCTAGAGAGGTAATTTGGAGGCACCAAGGCATGGATCGATGATAATGTTTTCGAAATCACAATTAGACTCGGATTTGGATACATATCATACTCCCATTGTTGGAGAGGATTTGACCTCAAATCTGGAACTCCACATTTACTCATCAAGTCCCTCTCAAGTTCCTCTTTAGACCCATTACCAAGATCTATTGCATTTCCCCTCTTGGATTCATCTTCAAGGTTCATTTTAATTTCCATCTTGGAGCCATTCTTCTCTTCAATTTGGGCTATTACAAGTTCCACCTTCGAAATGATTTTCTCAACCTTGTTCTTGTGTCACTTCTTCCTTGATGGCATCTTTCTTCTTGTGGGCTGCTAAAATTTGGTTTGGAAAGAATTTTCTTTTCATTAACTTCTTCAATCTTTCCTAAGATTCAATTCTTTCTGTCCTTTGGAGATTTTTCCACCATGTAATTGCATAGCCCACAAATGTTGAGATGGCAATATTACACTTTTCTTCATCATCACATCCCACATATACATGCTTGAAAACCCATTCAATATCAATTAACCAATCAATAAAGGCACCGATGTTCATATCTCTATAGAAGTTAGGGATTTCTAACACATCTTCACTTTCCATGGTTTAATTTGGATTTTGGAGGAAGAACAAATGAGGAAAAATGAATTCACAATTCTGTAAACAGTGTTTTCAAATGGTGAACAGTTAATCCGAAAAATATAATAGTGTTTTCAATTAGGGTTTGGGCTTGGAATAATTGTTTGGGGTAAGATATGGAGTTGGGTTAGGCTTTTGATGATTATTTGGTCTTGAGATATGGATTGGATTTTGTCTTGTGTTTAGGCCTAGGATTGGACAACAAGGGTAATATTGGAATAGTAGAAAAAGGTTAATTAAGTAATTTGGGATAGGGGTAAAATCGTAAATGAAATAGGTAAGATGGTTAAGGGCTAATTATGGTGATTAGGATTAGGAGAATGATAAAAGTGTTTTAGAGAAGTAATTAGTAAAAGATGGTGATATGGCAATGAATTGGTAAGAACTAATAATGGTGTTAGGAAAAAGGTATGGTACTTGTTGCAAGAAAAGTGTGGGCTAAGTTGTAGTGTAATAAATTATGGCTAACTTTACAAGCAAGCATGCAAGGTAGGGTGACCAAAATTTATTCACAAGTTTTGCAATCCACCAGGTGAGCAAAGAAAATTTTGGTTTTGGTGAAGGCTAATGGAGTGTAGGATTAAACAAGAAGGGACAACCTATTGATGACTACTCCTTCCTCCTTCTTTCATGCAAAATTCCTCTCTCCTAACTCACTCAAACCCAGCCAACTCAATATGAAAATTTCCAGCAACACATTTCTTTCACCTGAGTGCAACCATAATCCTATAACATTTCAACACAAATTTGCAAACCACAACAACCCTAATCTTCTAACCAAAGCTTTGATACCAGATGATCTATATTGGCAGCCCTTAATCCCTCTCAAATGGTGGTCAACTGGTTTTCTAAAAACCCAACAAAGATTAAGGCCAAACTCACACAAAAATAAGCATATTTTCAAGTAAAACAACTCTAAATTTCAAGCTGATTCAACTCCAAGATTAGTCACAACTTCATTCAACTTCCAACACATCAATGTTCAATATCAAACTCCACACATTCAACAACAAGAAAGGTAGGGATTCATGAGCAATTCAACACCAAACATGAACTTAAATTAGCAAGAAAAAAAACCTCAAGTATAAAAGAAATCTCCACCAATTTGAGGGTGATCCGCCTAAAGGATGCTTCCACCAATTTGAATTCAAGACTCACCAACTTGAATCTCCACCACCAACTTCCTTCTTGCAATGGAAATTAGATAAAGGATGCAACTTGGTTTACAAGAACACAAGGTTCCAAGAATACAAGAGAGAAAAGCCAAAGCTTCAAACTTTTGATGAAGTTATAAAAATTTGAAGCTTTGGCTTTTCTCTCTTGTGTTCTTGGAACCTTGTGTTCTTATCAACCAAGTTGCATCCTTTATCTAATTTCCATTGCAAGAAAGAAGTTGGTGGTGGAGATTCAAGTTGGTGAGTCTTGAATTCAAGTTGGTGAAAGCATCCTTTAGGCTTGAGTAAAAAATTCTTTATACTTGGGTCACCCTCAAGTTGGTAGAGATTTCCTTTATACTTGAGTTTTTTTTTTTCTTGCTAATTTAAGTTCATGTTTGGTGTTGAATTGCTCATGAATCCCTACCTTTCTTGTTGTTGAATGTGTGGAGTTTGATGTTGAACATTGATGTGCTGGAAGTTGAATGAAGTTGTGACTAATCTTGAAGTTGAATCAGCTTGAAATTTAGAGTTGTTTTGCTTGAAAATTTGCTTATTTTTGTGTGAGTTTGGCCTTAATCTTTGCTGGGTTTTTAGAGAACCATTTGACTACCATTTGAGAGGGATTAAGGGCTGCCAATATAGATCAATATTAGTTTTAAACATATATTATATAAATTTCATTATTAATGAATGCTAATTATTCCCACCAACAATACAAAAAAATCATTCAAAGCGTAGCAGAACATTTCAATAACACATAAAAACCAGCCCTTTAATTGGTTATATTTCAATAATTTCCTAAACATAAGGACTAAACACTTTATAAATTAACCAAAATCTAACCTTTTTTCATGAGATAACAACCGGCTGCAACAGATGACGATGAGCAAAATCATCTTCAAATACAGGCACCTCATAGTAGATAATGGCAGCTTACACGCTTACTTCTTGACAGTAGGTGGTGCGACGAACATAGGTTAACGGTGGGATGAAGAAAATGTAAAGATTTAGGCGAAAACTCAATTAATAGCGGAAATGGGACGCTTTGATGATGGTGAGGACAAGATATATGTGGTGGATGAAGAAAATGTAAAGATTTAGGCGAAAACTCAATTAATAGCGGAAATGGGACGCTTTGATGATGGTGAGGACAAGATATATGCAGTGGATGACGAAAAAATGACAGAAATCCAGAAGAATAGGGTGGAGAAATTTCTCTTGCAGGCAAACAGTGGCAGGAAGAAAAATGTAGAGAAAGGAGAAATGACACACTTTAGGGAAGAATAGTACTTTTATCAACGTTTTTAAGTTTTACTGGCA
The DNA here is from genome assembly GCA_026122585.1 of Anacardium occidentale. NCBI lineage: Eukaryota > Viridiplantae > Streptophyta > Magnoliopsida > Sapindales > Anacardiaceae > Anacardium > Anacardium occidentale. The sequence continues at coordinate 22,623 of JAJEJH010000692.1, read as the reverse complement.
TTTTCGAAACACTGGTAAAACTCTATTAATAGCAATGTTTCTATAAAACACCGGTAAAGATTATTCTATAGTGGTGTTTATTAAAAACATTGCTAAATATTACTAAATAGCGGCAATTTTGTCAATTAATGTCTTAAACGCCAGTTAAAAGGTGTAATAGAGGCGTTTGAACAAATGTTGCTAATTTTCAGATCTGTTATAGTGTGAGATTTTCAATAGTGTCTGTTCTAATTCTAACCTTCCATTCATAACTGTATTTTTATGCAATGTATTTTTTTTTTTTTTTTAAGATGTAAACAAGTCAGATTTAATTTAAGTCCAAAGTCAAGTTGCATCCAAATCAAGTTCAAGGGTGCTGGGTGAATATAAACCTATTGGTTTCTTCTCTTTTGTGAGACATCTTTTAAGGGAAAAACTATTATAAGACCAACAAATGTCAAAATAGACAATACCTCGCCACTTTAAGTGGCTTGCTAAGCTTAAAAATTTTTAATTGAGAGGTTATGTTGATGTCAAAATTTCCATATGGAATAGGAGTTGAAGGCTTTGTTTCAACATAACTCATTAATAAGTTAGAAAGACAAAAAAGGTCAAAACACATGGAGGGAAAACCTCCAAGTAATGTCTCATGTTTGATGGTGTTCTCAAAGGTCCCATGCTATTTACTTGATTTGATTAACTAGGAGTGGATTAGATACAATGTCACTCGAAAGTTATTGAAATGATGAATAGTATCATCAATACTATAAAAATTGTCATCAAGTGGACAAACAAATTAATCTTGAGCTTAATTGAAGCTCTAGTTCAACTTATTCAACTTAAATCAATTTGAACCAAATCCAGTCTAATGAACAATAAAACTAATAGTCTTTTGATATAGACAATGGAGATGGTTATTAATTTGAATATTGGCTTGTCAGAATGTAATAAAGAAATAATGTAGATCTTATTAAAGAATAAATCTTTTTATGATTAAGATGTATAGAAATTGCTTACTTAATCAATTAGAATAATAACCGTGATAATTTTTCTTTGATGATTTTTTTTTTGTTAATTCAAATTAATGTGTCAAACTCAATTTGAAATTAACTGCTTTGAAATATAGTTAAACTTGAACTAACACTTATTTAGGTTTAACTAAACTTGAGTTCAGCCTTACTAAGACCAAACACAATTAAATTTTAGATAACAAATAATGTTTGCTTAACCAAAAAAATAAAAAATAAAAAATGGAAGAGATTTAAATATCTGTTTTATCCTTTTGGATAAGAAGATTCATATTGATCATTTCTATACCAAAATTGACCTATTTTGTGAAAGGAATAAAGAGCTAATATTTGTCTACATATATATCTTTTTATGATGGAATATATGGGTAACTATTTTTTGTTTTTATCAATTATAATAAAAACTATTTTGCATGATGGGATTTTTTTTATAAAAAGTATGACTACATATGTGAAAATCATGATGAGTATATCATTACATGCCTGGGAAGAATACATTGCATAATACTACAAGACTAATTATGTTAGATCAATAATCTCATCAAACCCTCTCGCAAGTCGTAGAAATTGTTAGTCATAGCAATTATTATAGTCATACCATTATTTCAATTTTTATTTAACTTATTTTAACGAACTTAATTAAATTAAAAATAAAAAATTTAAAATTTTTGAGTTTTAACAATTGGGAGGATATGCAATAAACCATCAGGCTACAATGTTGTTTAATTATACATTATTACAATTTATATATCAACGATTTTGATGGCTTAATTTGACCGACCCTATGATTGGATTAAAGTCTGATCCTAATCTAAAAACATTGTTTTAAAGCTTGATACAATTTGACTATAGCAAACTTACTACCATCTCAATAACAAATAATACTTACGTGTAATTGGTTAAGTTTGATCGTCCATAAATATTCACTGGAAAGTTATTGCTCGTTTTGGATATAAAATTCGTCTCAGTTTTGCTTTGATAGTATAGAGCTTATATACTATTTACTCAATGTTATCTTAGCATCCTCAAAATACATGAAATATCTATATATAACCAACAACAAGCTCACCCTTTATTAATATGATATTTGTGCAAGAGTCCATTTACCTATCCGGATATTTCGATATACTTTTAAAACATGATACTTTATTAATATATTGATCCATATAAAGGTGGTGGGCAAGGAATCCCATTTATCTATCAGAATAATAAAAGGATGATAAGGCCAAACGAGTTATTCCCACCCAAGGTTTTCCTAAATAAAAAATTCCTATCCAAAAACTTTTAAAAACTAAATATCCACTTATTAATCAATTTCTATTTAATTTCATTAACATTTTTGATAAAAAAACTAAAACACCCTTTATGAAAAATATAAATAATATCAATCAATAAGTGTTTGGTTTTTTAAAAGTTTTTGAGTAAAAGTTTGTCATTTAGAGAAACCTTGGGTGGGAATCAGTCCTTTGGCCAGATGATAAAGACCATTTTGTCCATTTTGGAAGGAATAATTCAATTCTGCATGGATTATCTTATAAAGGAATAAATCTTTTTCTCATACCATGCAGAAATCAGTTAGCAATTTATTCGACCATCTCAGCCTATAAATTCCACGTCTGCATGTAACAAAAATCAACAATAATCGGCACTTGGAAGCAGAAGAAAGATCAGCACGAGATGGCTTCAGCTCAAGTTTCTCTTCCACACAACCTCGACGCCATTCTTCAAGACGCAGACTCAAAGATTGACAAGTCCTCCGACAATCTGACGCAGCAGCTCCAATCTGGAATCTTCCTGAACCAGAAAAACCTGGCAAGTCATCCCCATTTTGCAGTCTCTCTCTCTCTCTCTCTCTCTCTCTATATATATATATATATATATACCAACTTCAGTTTCACTGGTATTATAATCAAGTTCAATGCAAATACTTAGTATTCTTATATTACTGCAGAAGTTCTCGTTGGATCAGATTGTCGGTGTGCAGAGATTTGACATTTATGCCAGGGGCCTCACAATTGCTCGGGGAGATGATCCAAGTTGCTGGAATTGGACTTACGACCGAGACTCAAAATGGTACATGTCGAGCCAAGATTTTCTACTCTATGTTATGTGGAAACCCGGAAAACGAGTAATGAACACAGATAAAGCACGATGATACAACAGCAAAAACATACAGAATTTATACGTGGAAACCCATATAATTATAAGAATAACACAAAAGATTGAAAATTCTATTGAATATCAAGCGCAAAAACTGAAAACCCTAACCACTCTCTTAAGTCTCTCTTCAAACTAAACAACATTTGAAAACAGTACCAGGAATAACATTCGAGACCGTTGTTCCAGTTGTTATGTATTCTATCCAAAATTAAAGTATAAGGTGGAAAGTTTGTTACCCGCATGTTCTAGTAATACAAGGCCTGTTTTAGAACCTGGAATAACATTGGAGAATTCGGGTTACTACATTTGACATTTTATTATCAAATGACCTCTCTTCTAACCGTAATTAGTATTATTTTTTGCAGTAACCCCGTCGAAGTGGAGGTCGCTGAACTAGTGAAAGTATCTTGGCTTGACGTGAGTAAGAAATTCCCTACCAAATATCTCAGTCCAATGCTCCGTTACCATGTTTCATTTGAGATAAAGAAACTGAAAGAAAATGAAGGACTTAAGCATGTGCACCTGAAACTCGTTGTCCCCGGTCAAAATTTGATTGACCACACCGTGGATCTGAGTAAATTGCCAGATGATGAATGGAAAGAGATCCAAGTTGGCGAATTTAAAATTTGTAGCACTACGATTGGGGATTTGGAAGTTTCCATGTATGAGCATGATCCACACTTGAAGAAGGGGATCGTCGTCAAAAAACTGATCATCTGGGCCCCGATTGTGCCGGCCAAGAATTGAGCACGATGATAATCAACAATGGGTCTCTGCAAAACTATAAGTTTCTGGATCGAAGTCCCATGTTGTACTAGGCCCTCACTGTGACTTTATAATAAATAAAAGTGTGAGTGTTATTATATGTATGTGCTAATAAAGAGCAGCAATAATATGAGATTTCTCATAAAAATTAACTCACTTGGTTTCTTCATCGATCTAGTTGGAAAGCGTCCTTCAATTTCAATATATGAAGTTGTGTTCCGACAACCCGAGCATAAAAAATGAATAAAAGTCGTACCTACAAAAATTAGTTAAAAAAAAAAAAAAACAGCATGTGATAAATTTTAAATTGTTTATACATTTGATAAAAAGAATGTCTGGTTAAGCATGTGAGATAAATTTTATACACAAAACATTTAACCTAACAACTTTCTCTCATCCATCTTAACTCAATATAATTTTTGTTTAAAAAATAGACATGGCTGAGCAACCATAGACATATAAATCGAGTATAACTTACTCCAAATTTTCACATCTAATGTTTATCATTTAAACCCAAAATCAATGAGCTATACACCTTTCTAAAAGCTCATTCTTCTCCTCCTCTTTCATGGTTTCTGAAAGTTGTCCTACAATCCACAGTAAATTTGTTTCTTAACCAACGTGTGATTCTCAACCATCCTGCCCTCACACATTGGACCTTTGTTTCTAACCAATCTAGGATACCAACAATCCTCATACCCAATTTGTTTCCTAACCAACATGGCATTTTCAAATCATTTCCTCACGCGTTGGACCATTGTTTTATAACCAATATGAAAGTCTCAACAATTATCCTCTCACACAGGACCGCTAAGCTAAGCCAACCCAGAAGTAAAGGTCAAGGAACCTTTCCCTTATCGCAGGCTTGGGGTTGGAGCTTCAAATGGACCAGTACCTTCCCTTGAGCTTTGAATCGAATTTTTAAATGAACATGACACCACAACAACACTGGTTTTTAGTGGCATTTTGAAACACCACAAACTATTTTTCCGGTGTTTAACTTAACAATGCTGAATCATGCATTTGTACCGTTTTTGATGGTGTTTATATAAACGTCGATAAAAAGTATGCAAAAATGCCGCTATAGTTCGGTAAAATACCGGCGTCTAATTTCGGCTTTTACTGGTGTATAAAAGCGCCTGTAAAAGAAGTTTAACACCAACACATTTCTCCAGCCTGAGGTTCGCATGTTTGTTACTGGCGGATCACGTGTCCTTTTGCGGCCTTTTCAGGCCTTTAGCGGTGCTTTTCCGTATTTCCCACCGCCTTTCGTATGTCTTTTCTTTACATTCGATTGCCTTTTAGTGGCGTTTCTAGCGACTTTTAGTGGTGTTTGCCTTTACAGTTTTTATTTTCTATTATTTATATTCATTCACTTTTCCTGTAAACAATTTTGTTAATAAACAATAAGCAATATGATATCTTTGCAAATGGATTAAGATGAAATTCAGAAAAAATTTCAATAATATTCAATCCAATAATGCATATGAGAATACACACTATTTAATTCGAAAATATATTAATGAAATATTCCATACAATTAAAGTACTATAATAATACTCAATGTAAATGTATATAATATTCAATCACATAATATTCAAGACATCTAAAATTGAAACTTGTATAATAACTGTCAAGGAGCTTGTTGAAGAACTCAAGCCAAAACTTTGATATTTTTATTTGAAAAAAAAAAATTAAGGGAGTAAGAAGAATGAAAGACAACACAATAAAAAACTTATTCGTAATAAGGTCAAACCTAATAATCAACCAACATCAACATTCAATCTTATATTAATAAATATACACGAATGAAAATAAATGCATACATATGTACTTACAATTAAAGTTTCAAGTTTGCTAAATCAATTTGATTACATAAGTTTGAATACTTAACTCAAAAGGACACTGAAATAGACAACATTTAACAACACTTGCTAGATAAATTCGGCACACTCAACTACATTAGAAATTCATCAATCATCGAATTTAATTTCAACCAAGTTCGATTTTTTTTGTTAAACCACCACGTAGCCATTAAAGTAACTTAAAACTAAATTATACAATGTGACTAATATCATGCCAATTGGAACTGCATTACATTTCAACAACTCATCTTAAACTATTTGATCAAACATCATTGAGTTTAACCATTCTATAACATGTTTTGCATCTATCAATATGCTTTCATAAACCACAATCTCTATACAAGATTTATAACCAACTCAACAATCTCATATTTTGTCATACAATAATTTTAACACTTCATAATTACACACAAATCAACCCTCCAATCGACTGGATTTCTTAATTAAGCGTTTCTAATAGAGTACAAATACTTAAAATGATCTTATATGTTAACAAATAGAAACTTACTTATTTTCATCTAAAGAGTGATGACTACTTGATGGATGAGACACTTATCATACACAATTGGACAAAACATATGTATTAATTTTCAATTAATAACTTTATTTAAAGAAATATATTATATGAAAATATTCGTACATATTAGTTTCACTTGTTTTAGTGGTTTTTGTTATCACATTTGTATTTCATTTTAAACCACTATTACCGTTTACCTTATGAAGTTGGCATTAGAATGCCATCAAATACTTGAATGTCAACATTGAAAAAACAGAAGTAGGCTGTGAAGAAGTTTTTTGCTTAATTGTTTTACATAAATTAAGGGTACTATATGATATATATATATATATATAGAACCCCAAATATTAAATGTCAAATAACCTAGAGGGGGAGTGAATAGGTTATTTCAAAATCTTCTCAATCTTAAAATTTTTTCCTATTCTATCAACTCAAACATATATATAATTACAATCAAACACTATTAAGCAAATAAGCAATATCAACACAAATTAAAGGGAGTAAAGGAAAGAAATGCTCAGCCAATTTTATAGTGGTTCAGAGCTTTGACCATAAGCCTCTTACATCCACTTCTTCAAGTAAATCCTCTTGAAGTTTTCACTAGTTGAATCGGGATTGCGTCCAATCGCTTACACTAGTTGATTCGGGATTGCACCCATAATATAGTTTTGATTCAAGGGAATTTCACCCTTAACACTGTTATACAGGATTGTGCCTAAAGAGTTTGTAAGCAAGATACAGAAATAATATTGCCTCTCTAAAGCTGATAAACAATTTTACACAAATAAAATTTCTTCAAGAATATGCAATGTGAGGAATGAAAGATGAAGTGTGAGATTGAGAGAAAATTGAAGTTTTGTTGAGTGCACTTGTTCTCCAACCATTCTCACTTCAAAGAGCTTCCAATTTATAGCTCAAAGCTTGCTGGAAAAGGTAGGGATCCGTTGGAGAAGAAATAGATCCGTTGTAACATCTAAAGCTGAAAATTTACTCTTATGTACGGGCGTGAACATATAGTCACGGGCGTGACATCGTCATTTAATACCTCGAGTTGTTCTCTTAACGGTTAAATTTTTCTTGGCGCCAGCACATGTACGAGTGTGACCACATAATTTATGGGCGTGACTTCGTGTCCCTTCATTTTCTAAAATCGAGTACGAAGTCATGCACGATATCCTGTACGAGAACATGCATGCTCTATATTTTTTCTTATGCACGAGCATACATTAATGATCCACGGGCATTCTGTAGCATCCCAAATTTAGAAAAGCCCTTAGGGATAGAGTTTTGGGGTTAGATGTGAGATTTAAAAATAGATTAAGAGTTTAGAAGAGTTCAGAGGTGATATAGTAAGTTTTCAGAGCCTGTGTGGCGTTTGCATGATTCCTTTAGGGAGGTTTCAATCATGCGAAGTATGTAAAATGAATTATATTCATTTTTTCTTGTGCACTCCCGTGCACTGCCCCTTGAACGCCCATGCAGGTGGGTAGAAAAGAGAGAGACGGGAGATTTATTACTTCTCACCCAGCTTTTATCCTATTTTCAGCCAGTATTTTCTTTTTGTTTCAGTCGTTCCCAGTCCTAGACCATATCTTCAACTTTCAGCAGCTCCCAATCCAACTAGAGAAGGAAGAGAATAGCTTGAGAGATAGATTTCAGCAGCCATGGCAAGAGGTAAGTGTTCCCTTACTTCTTCCTTGTGTTTTCCAGCTTGCATTTGATGCTTGATGATGTTTGGAAATACTTGTTTACGTTTCCAGCATGCTTATGATATGTGTATGTTGATATGAGATGAAATGATGCTTGAAATACTGATTTTCACCCTTGAAACATGCTTGCTTTGCTTGTGTGTGTTTATGTGAGAGAAATGAGATATTTCCATGGTGGATTCAGTGGTAGTTGATGAATAATGAAATTGATGATTGATGAATGATGAAATTGATGATTGATATATGTCTATTGAAGTGCTAGGAATGAGTATTATGAGTTAATTTGAGTTTGGTTGTGTGTGGAATGGTTTCCTGCAAATTTCAGGCATGTGTCGTCAGTGCAGAATAAGACACATGCTGGTGTGCCCACATGAGCACGCCCGTGTGCCTTTGTTTCTATAAGGACACGCCCGTGTACACGAAGTGTGCACGGCCTGAATGCAGAGGACATGCTTGTGTGTCTTGAGGGACACGACTGTGTGTTAGTTCTTCCAGTATTTTGCATAGATTTTTCCAAAGGTGAGCACGACCGGCTGCACCGCCAGCGTACGACCCCATGCGTCTGGGCACACGCCTGTGTGCCTTTGCCATGCACACCCGTGTGTGTCTCCAGCACGCCCGTGTGCCTTGCTCACATGCTCGTGCGCCAACATATTTTTTCAAAATAAGCATAAATTGATTAATAAAGTATGGGAAACCAAATTAAAAGTAAATTAGCATCAGATAATGATATAATCAGTTAAGTAATGCTGCATGAGCATAACATAGCATGACATGTAACATGGGAAATGATCAAAGAATCCGAATTTAGTAGCTTTCAGCATTCAGAACCTGATATAGGGGTTAAAGTTTTGGATGAACTCGAAGGGGCATCTATGGGATTTCAATCTTCTGACATCAGTCATATCGTCCAGTATTTATCATTCAGCTTTCTAGCCCTTAGCTAGACTGTTCAGCCTACATGGCCAGGATGCCGAATCCATGTGTTCATTATCCTGATCAACACAGCTGGTACCTTCAGGTACATACAGATATTCAGATGCATGCATATTCAGATTTCAGTTAGTATGACATGACATATAATTCATAGCATGAATAAATAATGATAATCAGATATTCGAATAAGTAGTAACTAGCGCCAGCAAGCGACTAGATGAATGTTAGGGATGAGACCAGGTATGTATTGCTTGTGTGTTGCTTGCTTGGGTTGAGAGAAGTAAGGAATGCTTATTGGGTGATCTTTATCACTCATCCCTTTCCTTCTTCCTTCCTTTTCAGGTTTGTGTGCTGCTGGCGAGGAGCCGGTGGACCGAGGCTGACAAAAGAGGGCCCCACACCAGTTTTCAGTATGTAATTTTAGTTTTGGCCTTTTGGGTCACATTTGTAAATCTTTGTATTTACTCAGATGTAAGAACATTGTACAGAAACAGTTGTATATATATGAAAAAGGTCAGTTTGGGCTCATTGTATATTTTAGTTTCAGATTTTTAGCTTCCGCTTGTGTACAAATGTATAGCAGTAGATTTCTTTTCGTAGGATTCCCGTCACGTGTACTCGATTTCCAGTATATTAATAAAAAGAAATAATATTGTTCAGCAGCAGGGGTACGCGTGGCGGCGGGTCCTATACGTACATTATTTTAACTTTTGAAACCTTGACCTTGTACGAGCGGAGCTGATCGTAACTTGGAGGCGTGACTCTCTTTGCATCCTCACGGGCATGAATGTACATGTCACAAGTGTGAATGTACATGTCACGGGCGTACATATGAGTTGACTACTTTTGACTCATGTACAACGCACTCATAGGACATTCATGCTCGTGACTGACAAAGAGTTGGTATTGCACGGGCATACATATAAAAGGTACGAGCGTGAATGACCAATCATTTTTGTATAGACTCGAGCATGGGCAGCGTGTGAAAAAGCATGTATGAGATCGAATTGCTCTAAGTATGAGTGTACATAACATATTCACGGTCGTATATTTAGCTTGCATAATATGAAAATAACTTTGTCCTATTTCGGTAATGATTTCAAACATACCAAGATATATTAATCAATTTAACATCATTTTTTGTTATCATCAAAACACCTAGAGGTTTTATATATATATATATAAATAAAGCCGTAAAAATAATATATGTGTATATGTGAAAAAGTAGTGATCCATTGTGTGAAAATCAGAGAGCCACATGCAAATTAAAAGATTTATAAAGAACGTTTTCGTCATAAAAAAAAAAGATAGTACAAGTGGGTAACTCCATTTATGCATATAACTGTTCCCTTTTTCTTAAATCATATCATTTTACTTATATATGAGTGGTTGTGATGATAGCACTTGTTGTAAAGATTATTTTAGACTTTCCTATTAGTATTATTATCATGTGGGGGAAGGAAAATTTTCATTAATCTTATGAAATTGCGGATTTTGGGTTGATTGTTGATTGACCCTTTGTGGATTGGGACCCCCACCCTATAATTGACTCCTTTAATTTCTTTCTCTTATTACCCTACCTAAAAATAGTAAAAATATATATATTTTTTCTTTTATATGAATTTATTTTTAAAAATTAAGTAAATACATAAATATTTAATGATCTATCACATTTATTATCCTATTTAAAATTTAAAAAGACTCAATAATTACATTTATTGGTCTACAAAAAATTTGAAAAAATTCAATAATTATATTTATTAACATGTTTAGAATTTAAAATAATTTGGTAAGATAATCATTATCAAATTAATAATAAAGTATATTTATCTAAATAATAATTTTGTTTTTGAAATTATTTTATAATTTATACTTACAAATGTTTGAGTTCCCTCTTTTTATGGAGCCCTAGGCATTCAGCTGGGCCTGGTCAGTTCGGTCAAACCGTCATGATGAAGTTTGTGATTGTACTATGTAAAATTTTGCAATTGCAAGGGAATGCACCAAATCTGTCGTGAAGTTGGCAATTGCTAAGACTCAAATTAGTCCATCTGGTAACAAATATATACCACATACCAACTGGTCATAATTCTATTTGATTGAATATTTTATTCTAATGCTTATTTAATTTATCATCAGTCTAGAATGGCCTCGGAATGGCCCGTTGACTGGGTCACTGCTGGGTTTAGGCTGAAAACATTGCTATATAGATGAGTTGCGTCTTTGATTTCAACCTGTCTCAACCTTTCCTTTTTCCTACATGATATAGTGATTGGTTGTTTCAGTTTCAGTTTTTGTTATGTTGCAACTTTTTCTCACCTGAGGCTCTTGTTTAAAAAATCATCAATTCTGTGGTAAATTAGCATGCTTTCATGAAATCCATGGAGGGCTTGAGCCTTAAGTAGATTGTAGTCATTATAGAGTGAAATATGACATTTTATGTATTTATATGAAAATAAGCCTTTATCAGTTTTGAATTAGAACAAAAAAAGTTGTGTGTCGTTGGAGTTGACTAGGCTTCATATTGTCTATTTCTGAAGGCTGAAAGGGGTTGCGAAGTTTATAAAATTTTGAACATAATGCGATAGAGCCCTGATCATTCAACCATCAAAGTATGATCCAGGAAGATTCTAGTGATGGTAACATGGTTGTTTTGAATTGCTGAATCTAAGCAAAATTAGTTAGAGAGGAAGGTATGAAAGGAGAGGGTGTAGGGACTGTGAAGCAGGCAAATACTGGAATTTGTAGTTTTGATTTTGGAGGTAACAGGCCTCTCAAATTGCCAGGAATGGGTTTGTTTTGGTTATATCATTTTGGTTTCTTCTTCATTTCTGTTTTTGAAATGCCGGATTGTTTTTCATCAGTGTACTTGAATTATAGTTGATATTTCCATTTTCGATTAATGAAAAGCTCTCTGCGTGCATTATTAAGCTAATTCTCTCTTGTTATCTACATGAACTCCATTGAATTAACTAATTGCTTCCTAAAAATTGTCTGAAATTATTGGGCATTGCATCATACTGTTATTGTGATACTTTTATCGTGGTCTAGCCCTATCAATTTTCTGGATTCTATTTCATCGGCAGGAATACCAATGGAGCCTAGATTCATACCTCTCTCTGATTTAGACTAAGAATTGTAGAAAACTCTACTTCTCGTGAATAAGAGTTAACCAAGTTATCTTAAGAGACTGTCTGGAGAAGTAGATGCCATTTTCTTTTTTGTGATTTCTCAGTTTATCTGTTTAATACGAATTCAGAAGCTGTATCTAATTAGCAACAATTGGTAAATTCCTCTGATCCAGTTCTTCCTTCTCAGGCTTTGTTCTGGGAAAGAAAAGTAATGTCAAGTGAAAAGTTTCCGACACGTCTGAAGAGAGCTCAACCTGTTGGCAGACGAACGCAAAGTTTGATAAACTAACATATTGGAATCTTGACACTGGCCCTAAGAAGACGATGTTTTCTTGCGTTCTTTCCATTGATTCGCTGTTGCAGAAGCAGTAAGTTTCATTCCATTGTTTTGTGTTCTTCTGTAACACATCCATAACTCAAAGTAACCTTTTTTCCCTGTTCTTCTCCTTTTTCCCTGGTTTTTTGATTTCATAAGCATATGCAATACTTTTAAACCGTATCAGACAGGCACATGAATAAATACCAACAATAGAATATATGAAAGCTCAATCATTTATACCTGAAATAAACTGCTATTTCTTAAAAGCACCCCTGATAACTTTCTAATATATAGCATATGCAAGAGTGTTGATTATTGTGAGGCTTTATAGTTAATATGCCTCGTTCTTTCAACAATATCGTTCCTTTTCGATAATATGTTCATTTTTTCAACGATATTGTTTATTTTGACAGTAACTTTGATAACATAATGTATTAGTTTGAGTTTGAATTAAGTATTATAGATTCAATTTACACTCAAATTACGTTCAGGTTCAGATCAATCCACCTCTAGTTCAAACTAGATATTATGAATAATGTTATTAGAGGAATAAATAGTGTCATTAAAAAGAGATTCAAGTCAAAATGTTGAGTTGAAATCTAAATTCAAATATCCATGAAATTTTGAACAATATTATGTTAATGGACCAACAAATTTGATTATTGGTTATGAAAATTTAATAAAACTAAAATAACATTTAATTGGAATTTGATGATCAGTTTGGTTCAAATAGAAGTTTATGTTTAATTAAAATAACAAGTTTATGTTTAATCAATCTGATGATCAATCTTGATACGAAATCTAAATTTTTAAGACATGACTACCCGTAAAAGGAGAGTCGAGATTTGACCTCTTGAAAATAAGTTACAGGAAAAGGTGACTTTCTATAAAAGGCGCAAAGGGCTCTTCAAGAAAGCTCAAAGAGTACGCAAACCTGATAGGTTTTTATGTGGCGGTTCCTGTTTTTTTTCCGGCTGGGAATCCCTTCATTCACGGGTCTCCTTCATTTGAATTTGTGATCATGAGTTATCTGAATGATGACTACTCTAATTGTGATGCATGGAGGTGGTTATGGGGTTGGAGAACAGGGCAGCCACGGCTGAGAGTGTGGAGGAGCTAATGGCGGTGAAGGAAGCTTTGGAGGAGACCAAACAGACGGTTTTGAAGAAGTTAAAGGATTTGGAGGCAGATGAGTTTGTTGGGTCTTTGGTGAGCTGTTGATTTTGAAATTTTAAAATATAAGGTTTAGTGTAATTTGTAAAGTCTAATAGGTCAATTTATTGATTCTTTAAATTCAACAACAATCCTTTTTTATCTTTCTTATTTGCTTGCTTCCTTCTATCTCTGTTTTTGATCAATATTGGAAGGGTTTGTGAGCTCCCAAAATTGATTCTAAACTCTCCTAATTTTACCCTCAAAATTCCAACCCCAAACAAGCATCAAAATTTTCAAATACATGCAATTTTCCACCTAAATCCAACAATAATTTATCACCAACAAATATAAATGAAAATATTGCAAGAAAACAAACCTCAAACATAAGGGATTTCTCCACTAATTTGAGGGTGAGCCAAGGATAAAAGAAATTCTATCACCAAATTCCTTCTTGCAAATGGAAATTTGGATAAAGGAAATAAAAACATTCACATGAGCCACCAAAGCATTATAGAATTCAAAGAAAGCCAAAGCTTTTCTAATTTTTCATTTCATGTAACGCTTCATTTACAATGAAAATCCTGCCTTTTATAGGCATGTATAAATCATGGTTAAAATCTAACTAATCCTAATTAACTTAAATACAATTTAAATGAAATAAAATAAAAATAAAAAGACAAAATTCAAAGCTAATTAAAGTCCCCTAAAAACTAATTACAATGCTCAATTAAATATAAACATAAAGAAAAATGTCATAATCTTACATGTATGCATTTTCTCCTGATTAATTGGTCTTGGATTTGAATTTTTGATTTGAGTGTTTGATTCGAACTGCTATTCGAATTTGATCTGAAGAATTGTTGATATTCGAATTCATGATGAATATCATTAGAAATCCAAGAATATCAAAACTGGAGTATTGAGGAAATTCTGGAGACAAAAGCATGCAAAAGTGGCCTGAAAAAGGCCAAAACTTGAATTTGCGGTAGAATGCACACCCTGCGGCATTATGCCGCGACATAAGCATGCTGTGCAGGAGCGCACACTGTGCACAAGTGCGTGCAACGCACGCAGGCTTGCGTGCTTGCTTGCGCTGCAAGGCAGTGCGCAGCGCTTGCTTCTTGTGCGCACAGGTGCGTGCGCGGCCGTGCATTGCAGGGCCTTTTTTTTTCTTTGCTCGTTTCTGGCCCGATTCTTATCCGATTTGACTTCAATTTTTTTTATTGGGTTCATATGGAATCACTTGATAAATAATGAGGCCTTGGACTGCTAAAAATAATATTGGTGATGCTTGAGATTTATTTGAATACTTCATTCGAATCTATGTTTGTTCCTTTCATGTGTCTCAATTTTTTTGAATTTAGCAGGTTCATATCGAGTCAGCCATTGCAAAAGCATGATTGGTCTTCTTTGATTGTCTTGAACTAGATGAGTGCTACTTGGATATTGATCAGTTTCTCAATTCACTTTTTAATTTTTGCAACCAAACTTCAAATTTGTTGATTCATTAATGTGATACTACAATGAATTTATTTACTTCTGAACTTTTGGGTTAATTTTAGTACTCTTCTGATAATGGATACCTGAGTTTAGGGATTTTTATTGATTGGCTTTGACACTATTTATGTTGCTGGTGACTTTATTTATTTCATTGGTCACTTTTTCGACAACATCTTCAACCAACCCATTTCAACAGTAAGAGTTTTTTTCGACGTTTTTTTATTTTTAGTGGCATTTTGCCGAACTTGCCACTAAAGTGTAATAAAAATCTAGTCAGACTGCGAATAGCTTTTGAACAATTAATTTCTTATTTTCACTTAGATAATAACTTATTTTCATATTTGAAATACAAAAAGTGCTAATTGGTTATTAAGCTATTCAAGCTCCTCTCAAACTTTTTGTGACTAAATTCCGTTTAGTCTCTCAACTCAGAATTCCTTCAATAACCAAATAAAAATCGTGTCATAAAACAAACTATTAAAACCCAACCAAAATGATATTTCAGCAAAAATAAAGAACGTGCATATGTAATTAATGGGGAAGGAAATCTAGTTTAAATACTTGACATCAACGAATAGAGAAGAGACACATGTCTACAAAAGTTACAATTGCATCACAAAATTATAAAACTTCTGTTAGGAGTAAAGAGTCAACACAATATATATAGAGGTGTAATTAATGAGCCAAACTCATTCTCAAATTAGTTATTCTAAGTTAGAGTCAAGTTTGAACTTACCCTTATATAGGTTTAATTCAATTCGAGTCTATTTTTAATTAAATTATAACTATGAATAATTCCTTCCCAACAAAATAGGAAAAAAATGGAAGAGAGTTGGGTATCTAATTTATCTTTTGGATAAGAAGATTCATGTTGCTTATTCCTATATACAACATTGAGCTATTTTGTAAAAGGAATAAATAAATAATGTTTTTCTTCTTATATATCTTTTTATGATAAAATACTGATAACTATTTTTGGTTTATCAATTATAATAAAATACTATTGCAGACAATGATTTTTTTTTTTTTAATGAAAATTACGACCACATATGTGATAATAATGATCAACATATTATTACAATGCTTGAGATAATCAAGTGCGTTGAATAATCAACAAATTGTATCATATCAATCCGATCAAATCCTAACGTTGTTAAGACTTGGACTGAAGTTTAACCAACTATTAGGCATGCAAATACCATCATGTCATAACTTCATTTAGATATAAATTTTTCTAATCTTAATTTAATTTATTTTAATCAAATTAAAAATTAAAAGAAAAATTAAAAAATTTGTAATTGCTAAGTCTTTAGCAATTGGAAGGACTAAACCACCAAGATATAGTGCTATTTAGTTGCACATTATTCTAATTTTAATATCTTGATATCCTAATCCAACAGCCCCCTTGACTGAGTTAAAACCTTGTCCTAATTTAAAAACACTGCTTTGAAGCTAGATATATTTAATCTCCATAAAAAATAATCTTTATGCTTGCTTTGTCGAATTTTGACCATCCATATATAATATAAGATGGGCTAAAATGTTTTGAATGTAGTAGGTTTGTAACATTCTTATCTAAGAGTATAATAGATTGTCCACCTTAGACATTCATACAGTCTTTTATAGTTTTTTTTTTTGGATTTTATAATTTAAAACGTTGATAAAGTATTTAACTAGGATTAATTTGGCATTCTTAAGCATTATATTCTTGTTTGCTCATCTCGTTTAGTCCTTCTTCATCACCTTGTGATTTTTCCTTGGACTTCACATTTGTGTCTTTAGCTATAATAGTAGTGATTACTCCCCTTGATCAACTAGGGGTAAATTCTATCCACCTCAAATCAAGTCTGAGCCCTATTCAAGCTCAACTAGAAATAAACTCATTTTAGACAAATTTGTTTGGATCAAATCCATCCCTATGATCACTGAGACTAATGGCCATTTGATATAGACATTTAAGATGCTTATTAATTAAGACAGATCATCAATTGAGCATCTAATTTATCTATCATTGATATAGACATTGAAGATGCTTATTATAACGAATATTGATCCCATCAATATGGAATAAGGAAATAATATATGCCTTATTAAAGAATAAATCTTTTTATAATTAAGATGTAGAGAATTTATCACTTAATCAATTAGAATAATATTAGTGTTAATTTTTTTTTCTGATGATTCTTCTTCTATTTTTTGGTATTTTAAATTAATGAGTCAAAGTTAATTTAGAATTTATTGTTTTGAATTAAAGTCTAACTCGAGCTAACTTGTATTCAAGTTCAACTAAACTCGAATCCACTTATATGAAGAACAATATTATAATTAAGTTATAAATAACAAATAATTCCTCTATAATAAAATGGCAAAAAAAAAAATAAATAAATAAATAATAAAAATGGAAGAGATTTGAGCATCTACTTTATCCTCTTGGATAAAAAGATTCATGTTGATTATTCTTATGCCAAACATTGACCTATTTTATAAACAAAATCAGGAAATAATGTTTGGCTTGTTATAGCTTTTTATGATAAATATATGGATGACTATTTTCGGTTTTTATCAATTATAATAAAATTATTTTGAACGATGATTTTTTTTTCTGATGATTCTTCTTCTATTTTTAAGTAATCTAAATTAACAAGTCAAAGTTAATTTAGAATTTATTGTTCTGAATTAACGTCTAACTCGAGCTAACTTTTTTTCAAGTTGAACTAAACTCGAATCCACTTATATTAAGATTAATATTATAGATAAATTATAAATAACAAATAATTCCTCTATAATAAAATGACAAAAAAAAAAAAAAAGGAAGAGATTTGACATCTACTTTATCCTCTTGGATAAAAAGATTCATCTTGATCATTCTTATGCCAAACATTGACCTGTTTTATAAACAGAATCAAGAAATAATGTTTGGCTTCTTATAGCTTTTTATGCTAAATATATGGATGACTATTTTTGGTTTTTATTAATTATAATAAAACTATTTTGAACGATGATTTTTTCTGTTTAAGAGAAGCAAGAGTACATAGGTGAAAATAATGATGAGTTTATTGTTGCAATGCTTTTGATGAATAGGATAATATACCCTTACACAAATCCTAACAATTGTTAGGCTTGAGTCATACCATCAAACTGTAACTCCATTCAGGTATGTATTTATTCTAATTTTTATTTAATAATTTTAACTGAATTAAAAATTTAAAAAAATACGCAATTTTTGAGTTTTAACAGTTGGGAGGATATACGGTAAACCACCAGGCCACAAGCTGTTTCGTTACACATTGTTCAATTTTTTATATCAACAATGTTGATATCTCAATCCAACAGACCTTTGGTAATGTTAAAGTTTGGTCTTGATATGGAAACATTGCTTTAAAGCTAGATTTAATTTAACTGTAGCAAACGTGCTATCTTTTCCATAACAAATAATATTTATGCATAGTTGGCCAAGGTTTGATCGTCCATAAATGTCATTTTGTAACATCATCCGTTCTGGCTAAAATGTTTTGAACATAGTAGTTTTGTAATATCATCATCTAATAGTACAGTCTATTGTCAATATATTATTCATTTGGGGATATAATCCAATTTTATAACCATATTATAATCCAAAATATATATGGACAACTTAGGAGTTTACAAACTATATAACCAATTTTATTTTAAAATTTCAAACAATGTAAGATGATTATATATACTTAACATCTCATGTTTCATTAATATAAAATTTATCTAAATGTATTACAAAGTTATCATTGAACCTAAATACAATTTCACTGTTGTAACTTGTTATCTTCTCCATGATAAACTAATATTTATACATATTTGATGAAATTTTGATAGTTTATAAATAAAAAGGTAAGGGCTAGTATATTTTGAATCTAACAAGTTTATAGTAGTATGATCCAAAAATTTAATCTACCATCAAGATATTATCTATTTTGAACACATATTTTGTTACAGTTTAATTTTTAAATTTTATAATTCAAAATGTTTATAAACCATTTAACTAATTTTATTTTAGAATTTTAAACAATGTAAAATGTCTATCTATATTTCTATCTCAAGTGTTATAAAATTACTTTTCAAATATTGGACGATGGAGGTAATATATTGATCTATATAAAAGTGGTGGGTGGGGAATCTCATTTTCTTTCCCAATAAAAGGATGATAAAGATCATCTTGTCCATTCCAGAAAGAATAATTTAATCTTGCATTATCTTATATGGGAATAAATCTTTTTCATATTCCATGCACAAATTAGTTAGCAAATTCGACCATCTCAGCCTATAAATTTCATGTCTGCATGTAACAAAAATCAGCAATAAGAGCTACTTGTAAACAGAAGAAAGATCAGCACGAGATGGCTTCAGCTCAAATTTCTCTCCGAACCAGCCTCGACGCCATTCTTCAAGACGCAGACTCACAGATTGACAAGTCCTCCGACAATCTGACTCAGCAGCTCCAAGGTGGAATCTCCTTGAACCAGAACGATTTGGCAAGTCATTCCGATTCCACAGTCTTCTTTTCTTTATATATCAGCGTCAAATTTACCGGTATTATAATCAAGTTCCATATCTAATACTTAGTATTATCTTATATTACTGCAGAAATTTTCGTTTGACCGGATTATCGGTCTGCAAAAATTTGAGATCTGTGCGAGGGGCCTCACAATTTGTTGGGGAAATGATCAACGTTACTGGAATTGGAATTACATGCCAGACTGCGGACGGTATAAATAAATATTTCTACTTCACTTTCTATGTGAACGAAGATTTCGCAATCGATGTTAAACAGAAACTCAGGAAGCAAGTAATGAAAGGAAACAAACCATAATAACGCAAGATGCACAAAAGAAGACAAAAATTTACGTGAAAATCCAAAATCGGGAAAAACCACTGGTAAATGAGGGAGGAATCGTTATACTGAATTTTAGTTACAAGTAGAACACAAAGAGATTGATAGTTCTCTTGAATATCAATTGCAGTACCTACAAAATTAACCACTCTTTTAAGTCTCTCAAAATTGCCACTTGAGACATTTTATGACACATTTTAACAGTAATTAATTAATTCTATTTTTGCAGGAACAATGCTGAAGTCGAGGTGGCTGAACTATCGCAAGTATGGTGGCTTGACGTGAGCAAGAAATTCCCTACCAAATATCTCTGTCCAATGTTTCGTTACACTGTTTCATTTGTCATTATGAAACTGAAAGGAAATCAAGGATTTCACCATCCAGTGCACCTGAAACTCGTCGTCCCTGGTCAAAAGCCGATTGAACGCGACGCGGATCTGAGTAAGTTGCCAGAAAACGAATGGAAAGAGATCGTAGTTGGCGAATTTTCAACTTTTCACAAGACTGGAGATTTGGAAGTCACCATGTATGAGCACGGCCGGCACGTGAAGAAAGGGATTGTCGTCAATAAACTTATCATCAGCGCCCCAATAGTGCCGGTCAAGAACTGAGCACAATGTCAATCAACAATGGGACGTCAGCAATTCTGGATCAATGATAAATAATTTAGTTGTCATTCATGCGTCCCATGTTGTACTAGTAGCTCTCACTAGGACTTTATAATAAATAAATGTGAGAGCGTTATTATATATAGTTGTGATAATAAAGAGCAGCAATAATATGAGATTACTCATGAAAAGTATCTTCATTTGGTTTCTTCATTGATCTACTTGAAAAAATGTTCTCACAATCAGAGCAATAGGAAATGAATAAATTAAAAGAGATTCATAAAAATAGTTACGTATTGCCTAAAGAAAAATACATTAAAGTCCAAAACATAAGATTTACCGTCACGGGGATTTTTCTCTCGACCAAAGCTCCGTGCGGCATCCCCAGTTAGTGACATCTCGAGGATCAACCTTGCATGCACCAACAATATCGATTACGGGTCACTCCCAACCAGTTTATGCAAGGCAGACTTAAAACCCTTCAACTATTTCACCCTCTGGGCAGCCATTGTGCATGCCTCGTGGTTGGACCACTCCCAACTACCAACAACATGCTCATGAAACCACACACCCACGCATACTCAATCCAAGTAACACCACACACCAATACTGCTCATATCCCTATCATGCTTACCAACCTTGACTCATAACAAACTCTTTACATGGAAAACTTAGTACCGAAATAAACTACAAACAGAATATAAAACAATGCCTATTTGAATTTTGATATATTTGTTATATTTCATATAAAAAGAAACTGTCTGGAAAGAAAGAAAATATTTTCTAATAATATTGACAAACAATACGCAGCAGACATTTTAGATGAGTATGAAAGTGGGGAGATGTTATTTATGCCTGAGAGTGTCAAGAGATGAATGGGTAATGGAGTCGAACTATACCTTTCACATGACACCTAGGAAGATAAGTTTAAGCTAGATATAATGTGACTAGCGAATTTGTTGTCTTCTTCATAACAAAATAATATTTATGCATATTGGCAAAGTTTTGATCATCTGTAAATGATATGGGAAGGGCCAAAATATTTTGAACGTAGTAGGTTTGCAACATCGTAGTCTAGTCTAATCCATTGTCAACATATAATCCATTTTAGACATATAATCAATCTTATATGATAATCCAAAACACATTTTGACAATTTGCTATTTTCTCCGTAATAAAATAACATTTATGCATTCTTGGTGAAGTTTTAATAGTTTATAAATTACATGGTAAAGACCAATTAATATAGTTTTAAGCTAATAAATTCGTAATATCTTGATCTGACAATTTGATCTAATGTTAAAATATTTTTTTTTTGAACCCATGTTTTATCTAATTTTTGAGTTTTATAATTCAAAACTCTTATAAATTATTTAACCAATCTTATTTTAATATTTTTAATCGATGTAAGGTATCTATCTATACTTAATATTCTCAGAGTAGCATTAGATTTACTTAAGAGTCTTATAAGGTTACTGTTGAAATAGTGGACGATTCGTGTAATATGTTGAGCTATATAAAGGTGGTGGGCAGGGAATCTCATTTATCTTTCCGATAAAAGGATGATCAAGACCATTTTGTCCATTCTGTAAGGAATAATTCAATCCTGCATTTATCTTTTTCATAGTCCCTGCACAAATCAGTTAGCAATTTATTCGACCATCTCAGCCTAAAAATTTTACGTCTGCATCTAACGAAAAATCAACAATAAGAACTACTTGTAAACAGAAGAAAGATCAATACGAGATGGCTTCAGCTCAGGCTTCTCTCCCACACCACCTCGATGCCATTCTTCTGGACGCAGACTCACAGATTGACAGGTCCTCTGAAAATCCGATTCAGCAGCTCCAAACTGGAATCTCTTTGAACCAGAAAAAACTGGCAAGTCATCCCCATTTTACAGTCTTCTTTTCTTTATACATCAGCATCAAATTTACTGGTATTATAATCAACTTCCATAACTAATACTTAGTATTATCTTATATTACTGCAGAAATTCTCGTTTGATCAGATTATCGGTGTGAAAAGATTTGAGATTTGTGCGAGGGGCCTCCCAATTTCTTGGGGAAATGATTCACGTTACTGGA
>JAJEJH010000691.1:0-110613 GCA_026122585.1 Anacardium occidentale | reverse complement strand
TTAAATAAATATAATAATTATAGATATATCACAATATTAATTTAAATTTAATAATCTTTCACCGAATCTTTGTAAGTGAATCTTTCATTTTTGTAACCAACGCGCAATAGTCAATTTGGCTCGAAAAACAAAATTCATCATTAAGTCAAGACGAGGCGCGTTTTACGCCGTCAAGTCACACCGAACCTTCCTCTGCCTCCTAAACTCATTAATTTCTTATACAAGTAAATCTCCAAAACACAGTATTAATCAGCTTCACAATCGAGCCAAAATGGTGGCTGAAGAAAGCAGCAGCACTAATTCATCTTATCCCATCAAAACAGTAGTTGTTTTGGTCCAAGAAAACCGCTCATTTGATCACTTGCTTGGCTGGTTCAAATCACTAAATCCAGAAATCAATGGCGTAACTGGATCAGAATCAAACCCAATATCCACATCTGACCCAAACTCAACCCGTATTTACTTCAAGGATACAGCCAGATACGTTGACCCGGATCCAGGGCACTCCATTCAAGCCATTTACGAGCAAGTTTTCGGGAAACCATGGAGCTCAACGGATCCTGATCCGAATCCAAAATCGGGGCCAACAATGGAGGGATTTGTTCAGAACGCAGAGAGTATTTTGAAAGGGATGGGAGAGGTAGTGATGAATGGGTTTAAACCGGAAGCGTTGCCGGTTTTGAAAGAGTTGGTGACGGAGTTTGCAGTTTGTGACAGATGGTTTGCGTCAATTCCGAGTTCAACTCAGTCCAACAGATTGTATCTTCACTCAGCTACTTCACATGGAGCTACCAGTAATGTTACGGAGAAGTTGATTGAAGGGTACCCTCAGAAAACTGTGTTTGAATCTTTGGAAGAAAGTGGCTATAGCTTTGGCATTTATTATAAGTTTTTTCCGACGACCCTTTTCTACAGGTAAGTATCTCTACATAATTACTCTCATTCATTTACATCTTTTATATAAATCTTTCAAAAGTTAGAATTATTTCCCATTACCAAAATTTTATGTTTTATATAAATTCATGATTTCTAAAAAAAATATATCATTTTAAATCTCTTGAGTCTTTCGCCACGATGCAATTGCTAAGCCTTTTCGCATTATAAAAATATAAAATTTAAAACATGATCCGTCACGCTGTTTGTGTGTGTAATTTATTAATTTTGTGTGAAATTTGGCCCTTCAGTTTCACGTGCGCCGGGTGTCGATAATTTTCAACCCAATGGTGTAATGCCGCATATACGTACGCTGAGTTGGGCTGGCTGTTTTGCCCTTCTATTCTAGCTCTGCTTAATTATATAATATTTACTTGCTTTCAAAATTTTTTAAAATCCCGATTGAAGTCAATTTATAATATATTTTCGGTTGCGTGAACGAAGCCTTCAAGTAAGGAATTTTGAATGAAATATGCTGAAAAAGATTCTGATTCGCCTAGCAATCTGTCAATATGCTTACGTAGTTTTATATTTCTTTAAAATTCTGGTTTAAGAAATCTAACGACTCCAGTAAAATGGTGAAAATAAAAAATGAAATATTAAATTATATGCCTTAGAAATATTTTAAGGGGTAATAGTCAGGTGGTCCCTCCTACGGGCAGCTGCCAGATGCACATGGGATGCTCCGTTGACTGGCTATTGCTCGATCGGGCCAGCCGGGCCATTATTGATTGAACTAGAAATTGTTCTTATTATACATTAATTAAATAATTAAAGGAAGCTACTGAGGATAGAGACAATGCGTAGGCACCAGCGTCACAACAATTTTATATTATTTTATTTTGATTGGTTTAATAGATTACGTTTTCACTAACTTGTGAAGTTGTACTAACTTTTGTAACCAAAATTTTCTTTCTATGGGTGGGGTTTCATAGGATCCACTAATATTTTCCCATCAGCTTTTGCCACTTATTTTGAGAACTAATAATATAATATAAAAATCTTTTTGTCCAATTTTTTTCCCTCTCTTGCTTTGTTTCTTCCTTTACTCGGTGTTGCTCAACCATCTCAGCACCATTACCATTCTTTCTTCCTTTTTCCCCCTGTTATCCTCTTTTGGAAAAGAGGAAACGTCTCCCTCCAAATTAACTCTTGTTGTTGCCGATGCAATTATCCATGAAAGCACAGGCATGCCCTACTTTCTCCCAGACATTCCTCTCTTCATTTTCCTTTAAAGATCAAAAGAATCCAAAACAAAATTTGGTTGTGTCCACAATGTCGTTTTTGTTGTGAATTTAGGTTTTATGTTGTTTCATGAATGGAAAGGGTATATAATATTTTCTGTTTTTGTTAGTTTGCTGTCAGTTGTCAATCATTATTGCAAAAAAAGGAAGATGGAAAGGAAAAAAAAGAAAAAAGTAAAGTAGTTAGAGTGAATATGTTATTTGATTGTGCTATCATGGGTATAACTGATATTAACTGACAAAAATGACTTATGACGGGTAAAGCTAAAATCTAACTATAATGGAAAGGTGGGAAAATGAATCTTTCAAACTTAAAGATAAGGAAATTGTCATTTTATTAAAATTCGGCTGGGAAACATCATTTGAATTGTATTCTACATAATTAGTTTTGGAAACTTCGTAATTTTCAGAAGATACAACAACTCTTCAAAATCCTTTATAAATCTATTAGGTAATTATCTTGAAAGTTAATTAGATTATAAAATGTTTTATTGATCATTTAAAAGTAGAGTTAACACCAGGGAGGGTAGGGGCAAGGATGGCTATCCCCATCCTTACAGGGTGGGACAATTATGAGGAATCCTTGTTTCCTGTTTGTGGTGAATAATTGTCCCTCTTCTCCTCACCTTCCACACCTTGTCCCCATGTGTTTCCCTTAAATATTATTGTAACACTGACGTTTTGGCATATATAGTTAAAAGTGTAATAGATATTTTTGTAAATTATACTTTAGAAATATGCATGGAGCAAAGAGGGTATGGGATGGGAATAGGGCAAAACGAGAGTTTTTCTATCTTTGTCTTCAACTCATCCTTACATTTGGTTTAAACCCTTCTCGCTTATGTTGGGGAATCTCCTCCTTGTAGGTGGTTTGTGGGTCAAATTGTCGTCCTACCAAAAGTACTAATTAAATAAATAAATAATTATATTTAAGATACAATAATTTGAGAACAGGTACTAACCCTTGTCATGGGATACCAGGAATCTCAGAAAATTGAAATACTTGGATAACTTCCATGAATTTGATTTGAGCTTCAAGAGGCACTGCAAGGAAGGGAAGCTACCAAACTATGTGGTGATCGAGCCAAGGTATTATGACCTGTTATCAGTAGCTGCAAATGATGACCACCCTAAACACGATGTTTCTGAAGGCCAGAAATTTATTAAAGAAATTTATGAAGCACTGAGAGCAAGCCCCCAGTGGAATGAAACTTTATTTCTAATTACATACGATGAGCATGGTGGATTTTATGATCATGTTCCAACTCCAGTAACTGGAGTTCCAAGTCCTGATGATATTGTTGGTCCTGAGCCATATTACTTTAAATTTGATCGCCTTGGGGTTAGGGTTCCTGCTATCTTAATTTCTCCTTGGATTGAGCCCGGAACAGGTGATGTCTCCAATGTCTTTTTAATAACTAGGCATTTTCTGTTTGTTTAAAAGATAGAAATAGCCATAAAATCAGGTAATCTTATTCTCTTATTTTGTTTGATTTTATGCAGTGTTACACGGGCCCTTAGGGCCGTCTCCTACTTCAGAGTTTGAGCATTCATCGATTGCCGCAACCCTAAAAAAGATTTTCAATCTTAAAGATTTTCTCACCAAGCGTGATGCTTGGGCGTGTACTTTTGAGGGTGTTGTCAATAGAAATAGCCCACGTACAGATTGTCCAGGTTCTTATTTACGAACTACTTTAATTGTTACGTATAGTTAATTCTTAAAATTACTTTTAAAGAACAATATCTTTGGGTTTTCTCTCTGCATTTTGAAAATGTTAATTTTGAATAATATAAATAGAAAAATAAACATTTTTCTTTTTTTTTATATCCAGAAATCTCTTGCACTTGTTTTGCAATCTTTAGAAACGGGAAACAATAGCTGTTAACCATGCAAGTACCCACGAATAAGAACAGAGTTAACATTTTGGAAATGTACATTAAAATCAATGTTACATATTTCTCTGGAAAATTGTATTGCAGTTACATTGTCAGAACCAGAGAAAATGCGAGAGACAGATGCGCAAGAAGATGCAGAACTTAGTGAGTTCCAACAAGAATTAGTACTACTAGGAGCCGTGTTCAAAGGGGATCTTACAAAAGATAATTTTTTTCCTGATAAAATTTTGGAGAATATGACTGTTGCCCGCGGCAAAAAGTACGTTGAAGATGCATTCAAAATATTCATTGATGACTGCAAGATAGCCAGAGAAAATGGAGCAGATGAATCTGAGATTCTTTTACCGAAATCAAAACAACCTGTCAAGGCCACCTCCAAATCTTTTCTTCACATGGTGTTCTCTTGCATAATATGTGCTAATTGATTGTATCTATCCCAACCATACGACCATTCATTCCATCGTAAATTTCAATGTTATTATATTGCACATTCATTTTGTGGTTTGAATAATTTATCTTCATGTATCAGACATGTTCGATAATTGTAATTTCAGCTTTTATTTGCTAAAGATGTTGGCTCACAAAGCAAAGGTGAATAATATATGGATGATTTGTGTTGTTTTGATGGAATAATAAATTTTTTTACTAATAAGTAAAATTACTAAACCCTCTCTAGGTCACCCGTGTATCCTTCCATCGATGGAGGTTGATCATTTTTTGTTATCTTCAACATCTAAACTAGAATCTGCCTTATTTCATTGAAAATAATCACACCTTTCCATTTTGGGAAAAAAAAAAAACTGAAACCGTTTATTTTCATTATACTCAAGCTAGTCCAAGTTTACAAAACATACAAAAACATTAATTTAAACAAAATAATCTTCATTCATTATATATTTCTTAGACATTTTAAAACCATTAGACATGGTTTTGATTTTATATCCCCATTGATAACCAATTTATGCAGTACCAAATATATAAATCCCTTTATTGCTTGTCACCAAAAAGGTTCAAAAATAGCCTCTAAAGCAAAATACTTCTTCCATTTTTTTTCATTTAAAAAATCTTGGATAGTGATTTTATATGGTCCACGTAAAACTTCTGTTTATATGATTCTTTTTCATTAACTCAATTACTTACTAATTAAAAGGATCTATGATTTGTTAATAATGTGATATCTAAAACTGATATATTTGTAAGTCATAAAACCCTTGCAAACATTGACGGTGGAAACAAAATTTTTGGACATACAAGCCATAAAATCTTTGCATTTTTGGTTGATTTTAATTTTATCCATCCAAGCTATAAAACCTTTGGATTGAGCATGTTGATTACCAATGATAAATCTCCAAGTATCCATTCCATGGAATTTCCCTCCTTAAGCATTGATCAAGATCCTTTCCAAGACTTTTCAAAACCTCTAAAGAGCCTTGAATTCATGCCAAGTACCTCCAAAGAATAGCCAAACAACCTAGTAGCTCAAGAAGACCTAGGATTGCATGAAGATTTGAAGGTGAGCACAGCCTGCTCCAATGTCATAGTGCGTCACCACAATGCCTAGGTTCTGGAATTAGCCCTACTTCCTCGTTGCAGTGTTGTGCCATGACAACTAGCTCTTGGATTGCAAGCATCACTCCATTGTTGCGACCTTATTCAGTTTGCCATAATGTGCTGTGCCTTGGTTGTTTGCATGCTTATGTACTTTCCAAGTTATTTTTATACTCTTTTGTAACATATTTTATACTTAGACATTAAGTACATTTTGGACCATATTTGTAAAGCCTATATAAAAGGCTTTTCTCTCATAAAATGGATTAGTCTTTATGTTTATTCGAAAAACTTGTCTTCTTTTTCTTTTTCTTTATACTTAAAATTTCTTGTGTTCTCCAAATCTTTATCCAATCTTATTGCAAGGAAGGTTGGTGGTGATTATTGAGTCAAGTTGGTGGATAATCTTTCCTTTATACTTGATTCTTGCTATTTCTTCTTGGGTTATTCAAGTAAGTTCTTTGTTGTTGCTTGTGTGAAAGTTATTCAATCTTCTACCTTTCTACCAAGGTTTGCTTGTTGGCTTATGTGTTGAAATCCTTTGCTTGATATTGTTAGGCCAATTGGTGGATAATAACATACCATATTGGTATCAGAGCATAAGTTTAAAGCTTAAGATTCATTGAAGTTTTGAAAGTTTTATTGAAGTTGAATAGAATTTGGCTTGCACTTTGCATGTGTTGATAAAAATTTTTGAACTTGGAGGAAAGAAGTTGGTATATCCTTATTTTGGTGTTGGATTGGTGCATATAAAGTTTCTTGTCTCTCCCTCATTGCCTTGACAAATTTGCTTAAGCCTTAATTAGCCTACCATACCACTAAATGCAAATTAACCTTAATCAAGTAATTTACTTTTCTTAATTCCTATTGTGTCCCAAAAACTTTACACCTTATTTCGTAACCTTAATCTTATTATTAACCTAATCTTATCTCAATATCTTTAATTTCATTCACAAAATATATTTGTTCTATTTTACTTTCTTACCCTAACCTTCAATACCAAAATGCCCTTGTAACTTTACAAAACCCCAAATACCAAAAACCAAGCTTAAACACATACCCAACTCATATCAAAGCAAACCTAATTGACGCAAACACTTAACCCATCATTTTCACACCACTTGAAACATTGTTCACCTTTTTGAAATTACTGTTCATTTTTAGATTTATTGTTCACTTACCTATAATTTAATCCTATTTCAACTCTAATTACTGTTCTAAACTATTTCAACTTGAACCAATCAATAAAATGACAAGTAGAGAGAGTTCTCAATCACCTTCACCACCATGGAGAGTTGGTGATGTGTGATTGGGCAGACAAATTCTTATGATGAATGAGAGATTGGAAACATTTATTAGGCTTATGTATGACATGTCCCAAGATTTAACCAAGGTTATGTAAAGACAAAAATCTTATAATCTAAGCCAAGCTAGAACACTCCCACCCAAAAAAGATAACCCTTCTAGAATACACCATCAAGCCCAAACCACTCAAGAAACTTGTGATAAAACCATCCATTATAGACATTATCACCTTTTGAGGAGAGAATCTCCTTGTTTAATGGATCTAATGATGAACTTGAATTCCAAAAAAGATGAAGAAGGAGAGATGATGATGATGATAGAGGTTTAAAGGTTGACATTCATGAATATGATGGTAGTCTTAATTCAAATTTCTTTGTAAATTGGTTACATAGTATATAAAGAGTTTTTAAGTATATGGGCTATAATGATGAGAAAAAGTTTAAAGTTGCTACATTGAAGTTTAAAGATTTTACTTTTTGTGATGGGATAATACTAGAAGGGAGATAGAAATAGGAAGGAAAATGAGAGTAAGATAATGGGAGAAACTTAAGAGAATCTTGAAAAAGAGATTTCTATCTGAGAACCATAAGTTAGAGCTTTACTTCAAACTTCACAACTTGAAGCAAGGGGAGAAGGAAGTGGAAGATTATATTTAAGAGTTTAAAAATCTTAAAATGAGAAATGATATACCTAAAGAGAAAGAGCACTCCGTAGCTAGATATGTGTAAGGACTAAATAGGGAGATATCCCATAAAGTTGAACTTTAACCTTATTATTCCTTTAATGATGTTGTAACTTAGCTTTAAAAGTGAAGAAGCAAATCAAAGCTTTGAAATATTCCATTCCTGAGAAGATCTTTAAAGAAAGTATTTGTCAAAGAGGGCTTCTTTCTTATACCAAGCTTTATATTCCTCCTAAGGACTTTGGTAAATCCAAGATGATTGACCCTAATAAGAAGAAATCTAAGGTGCAATAAGATGCCAATAGGAATGCACTTAAGAAATTTTTTAAATGTCATGACTATGGACATTTCCAAGCCAATTATCCCAATAAAAAGGCTTCGACTTTGAAAGAGTTAAAAGCCATAAAAGAAACATTCCAAATGATAATAATGAAAATAAAGTTGAAGTTGAGAGTGAAGAAGAAATAGTAATTGAGTTTGACTAAAAGGGAGTTGCTTGTTCTTAAAAGATTGATTCATACTTAAGTAACTATAGAAGATAATCAAAGGGAGAGCTTGTTCCAAACTTGATGCACCATTAAAGGTAAACTTTGCTTGATAATTATAGATGGTGGGAGTTGGACCAATGTAGCCTTTACTATTATTATAGAGAAACTAAGTCTACCAACCCTTGATCATGTTAAACCATACAAATTACAATGGCTAAGCAATGGAGATAGTTTACAAGTAAGCAAGCAAGTTATAGTTCAAATTTTAACTGAAAAGAAATATATGGATGAGCTAGTATATGATGTATCCCTATGGATGCTTGTAATATCTTACAAGGAAGACCATGACACTTTGACAGAGAGGTGATACATAATAGAAAGTTGAATACTTATTCCTTCAAATTTAAAATTAAAACCATAACCTATCACACCTTGTCACCTAACCAAATACTACCCCAAACACTTACCAAACCAAACACACCACAAAAAAGCCACTTCCTCAAAATCAATCAAGTTGAAAAGGTTATCCTTAAACACAAACCTAACATTGTTTTATTGGTTGCTAAAAAGAATATAACATCTAATTACACCTCAACCTACCTTTACCTTTCGCTTTTGTTGGATGAATTTCATGATGTTTTTCTCAATGAGATTTCATATAGTTTGTCGCCTATTAAAGGTATTAAGTATTAAATTGATTTGATGCTCGATACCTCTTTGCCTAATTGACTCGCATATAGATACAACCTTTAAGAATTGAAAGAGTTGCAAAAACATGTGGAAGAATTGATTACTATAGGGTTTTTTAAGAGAAAGTATGAGTCCTTGTTCTGTGTCTACCCTCTTGGTACCCTAAAAAAAATGCAACCTATCGCATTTGTGTATATCGTAGAGTATTAGTCATATTAATATCAAGTATAGGTATCCTATACCCTAGTTAGATAAAATGCTGATAAACTTCATCGTACTAAAGTTTTTCCAAAAATTGAGTTGAGAAGTCACTACCATAAAAAATGAATGAAAGAGGGAGATGAATGGAAGACAACCTTCAAGATCAAGGCAAGATTATATAAATGGCTAGTTATGTTATTTAGGTTGTCAAATGGTCCAAGTACCTTCATGAGATTGATGAATGAGGTACTCAAACCTTTTATTAGAAATTTTATTGTAGTTTACTTTGATGATATATTTATCTATAGTAAAAGTGAGGATAATCATGTCAACTATCTTAGACAAGTCTTTCAAGTATTGAGGGAGTAAAGATTATATGCCAAAATATAGAAGGTATCTAAATCGACTAATCTAAAGTAAAAGCCATTCAAAGTTGGCCTACCCCTTTATCTATTACAAAAGTTAGGAGTTTTCATGGGCTAACATCTTTTTATAGAAGGTTTATACTCAATTTTAGTACCTTGATGACTCTTATAACTAAATTTTTGAAGAAAAGTAAATATGAGTGGATTAAATCTGCCAATGTTGCTTATGAAAAGATCAAGAAGAGTTATATAAAGATCTAGTTCTTACCTTTATATATTTTTCACAAGTATTTGAGTTAGAATATGATGCTAGTGGAATAGGTATTGGTGTTATCCTAACTTAAAATAGGAAACCAATAGCTTACATTAGTGAAAAGCTCAATGAGTCTATAAAGAAGTCTAACACCTATGACAAATAATTTTCTACCATAGTGAGAGCTTTAGACTATTGGAGTCATTATTTTATATCAAAACAATTTGTTCTTTATTCTGGTCATCAAGTACTAAAATTCATTAATAGTCACCTTGACATGCTAAGTAGGTAGACTTCTTGCAATCTTTCCCCTCTATTTCCAATCATAAGTAAAGAGCTAGTAATATAGTAACCGATGCTCTTTTTAAAAGTATACTTTGTTATTCCTACTTGATTCTAAAGTGTTGGAATTTGAGTTGATGAAGTTATATTATGAAAAGGATATAGATATGAAACATTGCATGGTTAAATGTAGAAAACTTGGTTATGGAGATTATATGATGTATGATGTTTTTTTATTCAAAAACAAAAAACTATATGTTCCTAAATGTAGTTTTAGGGAAATGATAATAAATAAAGCATATGGAGAAGGGTTAGCTGGATATTTTAGAGTTGTTACAGCCTTAAAAGTTGTTAAAGAGTACTTTTATTGGTTTAAAATGCTAGAAGATGTACAAGCCCTTATAGCTAGATGTGGGACTTTTCAGACAGCTAAGAGTAAATTTAAATCAGATCCTTATAAGTCTTTCCTTATTCCCAAATCACCTTGGAAAGATGTAGGTATGGATGTTGTGGTAACACTTCTTAGGACTCAAAGAAATAAATATTTTGTTATGGTTGTTATTAATAGATTTTCAAAATGTCTCATTTCATCTCATGTACTAAAAGTGATAATGCTTCTCATATCTCTCAATTGTTTTTTTAATGTGATTAGTAACTTAAGACTATTATATCAGATAGGGACATTAAACTTTTAAGTCACTTTTGGAAAAGTATGTTGAGAAAATTATGAGCTAAATTGCTTTTTAGCGCTTTAAATCTTTCAAAATTGATGGCCAAATCGAAGTAACTAATAGAACTTTGGAAAATATCTTGAGAAATTTGATTAGTAAACATATGAGAGATTGGGATTTAAAGTTAGCACATGTAGAATTTAGTTATAATAGGAGCCTAAGCACCACCACAGGCTACACACCATTTGAAATTGTGCATGGCCTAAACCCTAAAACTCTTATTGACCTTACTTCTTTGCCATGCTAATAAAAAAAAAAATCAATTGAATGAATAAGTTGCATGAGATTGTGGAATTACAAATTGAAAAAGGCTAATGAATATATTAAGGCAAAAGTCAATAAACATTATAATCCTAAGTTATTTTAGCTAAGAGATTTGGTATGGATATATTTAAGGAAGGAGAGATTTCAAAACAAAAGAAAGAGTAAGTTGGCTATAAGGGTATATGGTCTTTTTGAAATCCTTGATAAGGTGAATAATAGTGCATAAAAGATAAAACTTTCAAGTGAGTATGGTAGAGTTTCAACAACTTTCAATGTGGGAGACTTAGCCCTTATTTGGAGGATGATTAGGATTTAAAGGTTCTTTCTAACCAAGAGAAGATGATATGTTTACAATCCATAAAACCCTTGCAAATATTGATTGTGAAAACAAACTTTTAAATGCAAGCCATAAAACCCTTGGATTTTTTGTTAATCTTAATTTTACTCTAGTAAGCCATAAAACCTTTCGAATGAACATGTTGGTTATCAATGATAAATCTCCAAGCATCTATTCCATGGTGTTTCCCTTAACAAGCATTGATTAAGATCTTTTCCAATACTTTTCAAAATGTCTAAAAAGCCTCAAATTTGTGTCAGGTACCTCCAAAGAATAGTGAAGCAACCTGAGAGCTCATGAAGAGCTAAAATTGCATACAAATTTAAAAGTAAGCATAACCTATTCTGATACCCCAACATAGCACCATGATGTCTAAATTCTCGAATCATTCTTGGTTTCTCATTGCAGCATTGTGTCGCAATACCTAGTTACTAGATTACATACATCACTTCACCGTTGCAACACCATTTAGCCTATTGTAGCATGCCTTGCCTTGGTTTTTTGCATGCTTATGTACATTTTGAGTTATTTTTATCCTCTTTTGTATCATATTTTATACTTAAACATTAAGGACATTTTGGACCGTATTTTAACTTTTGTAAAGCCTATATAAAAGGCTTCTCTCTCATGAAATGGATTAGTCTTGATGTTAATTAAAAGAACTTGTTGCTTTTTTTTTTTTTTTTTTTGAACTTAGAACTTCTAGTGTTCTTATATTCTCTAAATCTTTATCTAATCTTATTGCAAGGAAGGTTAGTGGTGATTATTAAATGAAGTTAATGGATAATCTTTCCTTTATACTTGATTGCCACTCTCACTTCTTGGGTTATTTAAGAAAGTTCTTTGTT
This sequence comes from Anacardium occidentale, assembly GCA_026122585.1. NCBI lineage: Eukaryota > Viridiplantae > Streptophyta > Magnoliopsida > Sapindales > Anacardiaceae > Anacardium > Anacardium occidentale. The sequence goes on along the minus strand of JAJEJH010000691.1, from coordinate 98,546 downwards.
GTTGCTTGTGTGAAAGTTATTTAACCTTCTACCTTTCTACCAATATTTGCTTGTTGCCCTGTGTGGAGATCGCTACCATATTTACTGTTCATTGTATTTTATTTATTTATATCATATACTATTATTTTTTTTTCCATTGTTAAATATCATCATTAATATATAGTAGAAATCGCATAAATACTTAACTGAAAATACACATGCAAAAGTTAAAATTATGAAAGTATAATATAAAATAATGTATACTAGAATAACTTTTAACTGTTTGTTCAATATAGTTTTTAATGAAGTTTATGTTTCTATACCTTTGTATACTATTATGTATCTTTGTATACTATTCTAAGTTTAGTTCTATAAATGTTTATTTTCTACTCTGTAAAATCTGCTTGTTGCATGGTTATGCTTCTTCAAGATGCAAAATTGTGTGTAAACACACAATTATGAACTTTCATTATATGAGCTTGTAAACTTTTACGGATACACCACCATGACCCTTAGACATGATCATGCTAAAATAAAACTATTTTTCATCTCTTTCTTCTCTAATCTCTTCTTTTATTTTGCCAAAATAGATGAAATCTTTATCTTTCATCTTGACTATGTTTATGTTTATTCTAAAAGCTAGGATGTTTAGTCCATAGAACTTTTATTTTCGTGAAGCTAGAAGATTTTTAAAAATGTGGTTCAGGAAAGTCGACAATTTGTTGACACCATAATAGGTAAGAGTCTGTTATAGCCTTTAGTTGTTGGTTGTTAACTTTTTACTGTATATTAATTATTTGACCTGTTATTTAAACCATGTGTATGTTAGTAAGTTGGTTCCCCATTTTTATGGTAAAAAAAAAAATGTAAATGTAATGGGGACCAATTGAAGCTTGATAAAGTAAGGAAAAATCATAAATGTTTTTCCTTTCCAACTATATGAACTTTTTTATTTATATTACTGGGATTGTGATGTTAATGTTGGTATTTTTTTTTGTTTCGTGAACTATCTAATGTGGAGCTAAATGTCAACCTTTATCTAAAAATATCATGTATTTTTATTCTAAAATTGTTATATGAAAATATTATTTTTTTTATTTTAAAATTGTTTGGGGGTTAACGTTTTTTATTTATGTTGCTGGCAATGTGGTTTTAATGTTTTTTTTATTTTTGTTTCTTAAACTCTCTAATATGCGACAATTACACACATAGTTACTAAATTTTTTAATATAAAATTCAGTGACTGTGAATAAAATTTTACCTATCAGGATGATTATTTTGAATGATTAATTGTTGTTTTTTAGTTAATGTATCGAAAAGTTGATCAGTGTTTGTATTTTGTTTTAGCTTGGATTTAATAAGGGATGAATTGCCAATAGCTCTTCACTGTGGAAGTGATTTTGGGGAATATGGTTATAATGGTAGAGAAGCAAATTACTTAGATCACTATGATGAACCTTAATAAAATGGTCAAGAATATAAAGATTCACAGGTTGGTCAGCTATTTTTAGTTACAACCAAAGCAAAAGTATAAGAATGACTTAAAAAGTATTGATAATGATACTGATATGTATGAATTAGACCTTTGTGATAGACATCACAAACAAATTGAAGTGTATGTTAAGGTCTAGTCAAAAGAAGATATAGTGAAAGAGTTTTCTAAATCTGAGAAAGAAGAAAAGGGGTAGTGATAGAGGAAATAAAGATTGAAGCTAATCCTCCATCACCTCTTCTTTCTTTTTCAAGTTCATTTAGAAAACAATAACATTGTTAGGACAATCAAGCCATTCTGAGGCCGTAACAAGTTATATAAATGTTAAGAAACTTGATGTTAGGCCTAATTCAAGAATTAGTAAGGAAATAAAGGCTGGACCAAGTTGTAAAAATGATGAGGAAACATGAGGACAAAAAGGATGTTAATGATGATCCTTATAGTTTAAATGAAAATCCTAAGATGGTAAATGAGGAAGGTGTTAGTGATTAAAACTTTTTTCATGAGACTGTTAATAATATTGAAAATGACAATGATTTAATTGATGTTATAAATAAGAGTAAAGTTGAAAGATCAAACGAAAATAATGAAAGGGCTAAATCAAATGGTCAAGGGATTAAGATTGATTATAATTTGAATAATAATTCTTTAGAGTACAATAACTCAGATGTGCTATACTCTGAGTCAGATCCAGAAGAGGAGGATATTGTAAGGTTCTGGAATTTAAGAATGGGGTGGATGGCAAAACTTTGAAGTGGAAAGTTGAAATGTGATTTAAAAGTTTCTAACAATTTAAAGAAGCTATATGTGAGTATGACATGTACAACAAATTCTAAGTCTATTTTCTAGTAAATGATAAAAAAATATGCTTGGCTAGATACTTTAAAGGTTATGGTTGGAAACTATAGGCCTCTAAATTAAACAATAAAAACCCTATAGTACAAGTTAAATCATGTGTTGTGGTGCACACATTTACCAAAGATTTTGAAAATTTTTATATGATGGGTAGCTAGTTGGTTAAGAAATATATGGAGAGGTTTAGGGCTAACCCTTATTGGTTAATTCAAGGGTTTATTAACACTGTTCAAGAGGATATGGGCTTATGATTGAGTAAATTTAAAGGTTGGAAAACAAACAACAAACTCTTCAGATGATCAATGGTGACGAAAGGAAATAGTTTAAGAGCTTATACAATTATAAGTTGGAGTTAATAAGAAGTAACCCTGGAACTATTGTTGATTTCTATGTGGGAGAAGGTTAGACATTTAAGGGCATGTATATGTGCGTAAAAGCTTTGAAATAGGGTTTCAAGAGTGGTTGTAGAAACATAATAAAACTTAATGGTTATTAGTTGAAGAGGTCTATGGAAGTTAACTATTGTCAGCTATTGGGATAGTTTCTAATGATTGTATTTATCCTATAGCATAGGCTATAGTGGAGAAGGAAGACATTGCCAATTGGAATCAGTTCCTAGAGCATTTGGAGGAAGATCTTAAAATAGTCAATATCCATCAATAGACATTCATTTCTGATAGGCAAAAGGTAATGTATTACATATTTCGTTTTCCTGATCTAAATTCTATATTGCAATTTTTCATTTTTTTTTACTACTCTTTTATTCTCTACATATATGTGTAAATAGGGCTTATTGAATGTGGTTGCCAGAAGATTTCCCAATGCTCAGCATAGGTGTTGTGTCAGACATAGGTATACTAACTTTAGGGGAAAATTTATGGGTAAAGAGCTGAAAGACTTACTCTAGGATTGTAATACTATATGTATGTATACATGTATATATATGTGTGTGTGTGTGTGTGTGTGTGTGTGTGTATGTATGTGTGTGTTTATGTATGTATACATATATAAAATATTACATAATATATAATAGCATTACAAATATACATACTTAATCATACATGTATTTGCGAAAGCTTAACATATATACATTTGTGCATTGGCAGAAGCCTAAACATTTATTATTATATATAGAAAAAAAACCTCTATATTATTTATCAAAAAAATGTTTGTAAAAATATAACATGTGTATAATGTACTCAAAACTTGAATCATAATATCCATAAAACATAAACTATATAAAGTACATGAAAAATACAAAATCCATGAAAAGATGTACAACATATACAAATATAATATATTGTCCATAACCATCTTAGAGCACTCCTCAACAGAAAAAACTTAACTTGTAAGAAAAAAAATTTGGGAATGAGTAACAAGTCATTCCATAAGCATTTCATAAGCTAACACATATAATCTTAACCTTGGAACATTCATCTTATATCTTATGGTCTTTATTCTTATCATTCTTATTTTATCTTTGCACTTGATCATGCCATATCATATGTGTTGTGATATAAAACATGCTGAAATCCATGACTTACCCTAAAGGATTTCTTTCTTGAAATTCATTTTCATGAAAACTCAAAATCAATTCGAAGATCTCATTATAAAATATGTTATGTTGATTTGAATATTTTATCATAAAACTTATCTTGAAATTTCTCTTTTTTATAAAAATCATACATATAGATCTTTCATAAAGTATTTGTCTGATCAAATTGATCAACATAAGAATTCGACATCTTGATCATGTAAGACTGATGCACGACCAATACTAGCTTTAACAAGCTTGGTTAGTAGATATCTCCTCTCTAACGAATGCTAGTTTCTCTCTTTAACGGGTATGTAAACCCATATATGCCCCCTTGTATCTACTCCTAAAAAATGTCTAAACATCATGATCAATAACCCTGCAACATTATCAAGGTCCCTTCACTAAACATGTAAGCATTTAGTATTTCAAGCATATAAAGGAATTCTTGCTTTAATCACCACCAAACCTTCCTTGATAGAAACTTGGATAAGGATAAAACTAAAATTCCAAGAACCACAAAGTTTTAAGAAAAATTCAAGGGAAAAGCACAAATGCTTTTTATGTAATTTTTCTTCAAATTCAAGAAGTGTTTTACATGAGAGAAAGAAAGGGACACTTATATAGATGTCTTACAAGTAATAAGAAATGACAAATAATGCCTTAATACAAATTAGGAAAAAGAAATAGAAGAAAGGAACCAAATATGAAAAAAATAATTATATAAGCTACTATAGTGCATAGGCGGGCGTATAAGCATACACATGGACTAGGCAAGTACACAGACAATTGCTTGTCTTCATGTTTTGTTTTGTTTTTTAGTGCTCCTTTAAGGTTCGATTCACCGTGTATCACTTCCATCTTGGTAGGAGAATATTTTAGATGTTTGAGTCTTCCAAAAATATTAATAAAGTTGTTCTAAAGTTATCATGAGTGAATAGAAAGGGATTAGACTCCATTAAGCAAGCTAAGGGCTAAAAATCAACATTCATATCATCATCCCCTAGTTAGTGAGGATTTGGCCTTAAATCGAAATCATCCTTTAGGTCAAGGCTAAGATCTCCTATATTGAATGTAGTTTAAACACCTCTATACTCATTTAAGAGCTCTACCTTGCAGTCATTTTCATTTTTTTCCTCAAGGATCTTAAATGGCCATCTGCCTTTAGTGCTAGCTTGCTCTATCTTTTGTTGGGAAGCCTCTCCTTAGTGCACCTAAACTAAATCTTCAGGTTTAAAGAGTTTTATTTCCCTATTTTTTTTTTTTTTTTTGTCCTTTATCTTGTATACTCATTGGCCTTCTCAATTTATGCCCTCATAACTTCATGCAATTGTTTCATTTGTTTAAGCTTCTTCTTAACATCTAAACTTGGTTTTAAATCAAATGGCATTGAAGCAAGGTCAATAGAAAGGTTCACACCATACACAACTGTAAAAAAGAATGCCCCATTATTATGTTAGGACTCTTATCGTATCTGAACTTAGTATATGCTAATTTAAGGTCAAATGCTTACTAACCAAACTCCTTCAGATGTTTCCCAATATCTTATTACTTATTTTAGTTTGGTTACCGATTTAAGGGTGGTGTGTATGCTAAATAAAAGTGACTTAAGAATTTAGTGTCCCTATCTAACATAATGGTCTTATAAATGCCATGTAACCTTACTATCGCATTAAAGAATAATTGAGCCATATGTAATACATCATCACTCTTGGTGTAAGGTATGAAATGGGCCAAATTGTCTACAAACATCTTTTACACATGAGATTTGTCACCATCTTTTATGATAGTCTTAACTATATTACCTAAGGACTATGGACTCTAGAATGGTTATTTAATGTATATGTAAGGTCTTCATAATTAGTTGTCATACATTTAACCTTTTGTCATGCTTATACCATTCTATGGGCATTTATCCTTATAGATAGAGAATACCATAATAAATCTTATCTACAAGACTCAACAATGAACTTATATTACTAGGAGGATTGGCTCTAGAGTACCAACTCTAACATGTTATCTATTACAAACTTGATTACTACATATAAGTTGGTCGTTTGATATGTTCTCTAAATATTTTTAGGGTATGAAGTCTCTTATTACGAGTATTATTGCCTTCATTTCTCTACTAGTCATGTTTACATCTCTCTCCGTGTATTGTTTCATGAGTTTATTTTCTTAGATATACTATTATTGCTCTTTCTTTAAGATCTCCTTTAAACTTTCATTATAGTAGTTTTTTCAATTACTACTCAATTGTTAGGTGTTTTTCACCCTTATATGTCTAAAGCTCTTTCTTTACTAACAAGCCCCTAATAATCATACTAAACTTGTAGTCCTTGTCATATTCTATTGATTCACATGTCTTATCATTAGTTGTTCCACTATCTCTTTCATCTGGTTGTTTTTGTTAATCTTTATTGATCTCACAACATATGTCTTATATTGTTGGCTCATCTACATCACCATTAGTTGCTCTATCTTTTCTAGCATTTTACAACACCACTCTATCCAAATTTTTGAATTATCACAGTTATCATAGTTGTCCTACCTTATTTACTTCCTTGTACTCGTACTATTGAGACTTTTAATCCTATGTTAAATGAGTTGATCAATTTTAGGTAAACATATTTCTTTCCTTATTGGTGTCATGTAATAAGTAAAGAATATAATGCTCTCATACAAAATAGCACTTGGTTTTTAATTATCATCTTTTTAAAAGAATTTAGTTGGCTAATACTAGGTATACAAGGTTAAGCATTGAGTTAATAGGTCTATTGAAATGTATAAAGATCATCTAGTTGCCAAGGGTTTTTATCAGTAAACGGTGTGGATTTTAAAAATAACTTGAGTCTTATTGTCAAGTTAACTACTATTTGAACCATTCTTGCTTTCACCATGAAACATGGTTGGCTACTTTATTTGCTTGATGTTAAGAATGCTTTTCCTTAGGGATATATGAAATAATAAGTGTTCATAGAATAGTCTTCCAATTTTATTGACCTTAGTCGATTTTCCCATGAATGCCATCTCATTAACACTAAATATGGCTTTAATAAAAGACTTTATGCATGGTACCATTAGTTGCACTCCTTTTTATATCTAACTATGAGACTAATTAACCTCTTCATTTTCATTTGTCACACCTCCACTTCTACTATGTTTTTGCTTGCTTGTGTAGATTATATGGTTGTGACTAGTTCTAATTTGATGTTTGTTATAGATTATGTATCTACCTTGTGATTTGCCTTCACTTGTCAAGACTTAGGTTCACTAAACTTTTTCTTTGGAACCATTTTGTAACTTTGTCAAAGTTGCTATAAGGTGGATTTGTTACAAAGCTTCCAACTTGACTTTTGTGCTCTTTGCACTACCTTTTTTTATTTACTCTAAAACATCGTAGTTTGTTGATGTTAAGCCATTTCTTAATACGAATTTCTAGTAACATGGTAGAGATGAATATGAGTTGAGCCAATCATGAGCTTAGGCTTACTTGAATTTGGCTCGACTCAAAGGAGTTAAGCTAAGCCTAAGCTCGAGCTCAACAAGTTTTCATATAGCCAAGCTTTAGCTTAAGGTCGATATGAAGAGCCAAACTCAAGCTTGACTCAAGTTTGGCTTTTTCTCATGAAAAAAATTATTTTTATTTATTAAATTTAATGTTTTCTAATAAAAGAAAACATGGAAAAGAATTGAAATGTGAAGAAATGAAATGAAGAATGTTATTTATAATGGGTGGAGTGAGTAATTCATATCACCCCCATTTATGTGGGATAATAAAATTAAACTGAGTGTGTATTTATAATAGGTGAAGTTGGCAATTGAATATGTATCTTTTCAATATAAGATTTTTTCATATAGGGTAGGGTGGATGGAAATGATGTGATCAACCAAAGAGGCATGATCCCAACCATCATATCACACATACAATTTGGTTTACATCATACCAAATAGGTGTTACTGGGTTAGATTTGACAAAGTAGCACTTTGCTTAATAAGGCAACAGGATACTTTCACAAAGTAGCACTTTGCTTAATAAAGCAACATAATACTTTCACAAAATAAGATATTGTAGGTAACATAGAAATTTATTCATTGGATATTATGTAAAACCCTTTTCAATTAACTAAGTTATGTATTGGTTGGTGTTAGACCTTAGTGGGTTTTGAATAAATGCAAAACAAATATTAAAATATCTAACTAGTCTATGCATTTATTGAACATGACAAAGAGGACTAAAAGTTTTTAATTTTATAGTTTTTACCTGATGCACAACCATGCACGGTCAGAACACATGATTATGTGTATGTCATAAAGGTAACATATGACTTGGTTAAATTGGGCAAAGCATCTATGAAGCATAAACGCAAGACACACGACCGTGTGTATTTCAAGCACATGACTGTGTGTCTTATTTTGAGGACACGCTCTCATATTGGTCCAACCATGTTTGTGTAAGAATAACTTTGTTAGACACATGCCCATGATATTATAACATATGTTTGTGTTACTTGGAAAAATGTTGATAATGTGAAGATCATATAGGTATTGTGTGAAAGGCCATATGGGCCTTCTAAAATTCTAAAGGACTGAAAAATCAAGGACAAATGACCATATGCATAAAACACATGCCTACGTGGTACATGTAATAGGAGGATTATGACCTTTGAAGAGCATAAAATAAAGGTAGCACGACCATGCAAGTTCAAGACGGTTTGACCTAAGACCTTTCTAAAAAGTCTTCAACAACTCTCAAATCAGTATGAACGATTATATCTACCCACTAACTATAAATTAGAGTTGATTTGAGATTCATGAGTTAAAGTATCAGACTTATAACTTCCATATTTTATTCTCTATCTTTTCTCCATTATTTTCTCTCACTTGAAATACATTAAAAATAATTTGAGAGAGTTTTGTAAGGTTAACTTTATATCTGCCTATTAAAAGGAAATCTTTTTTTTGTATTTTCTACAAGCCTTTAGGCACAATCTCATAAAACTAGTATAAGACATAATCCCTATTAAAACTAAGTTAAGGGTGCAATCTCTTGTTATCAAAACTAGTTTGCAATGGGCAAAATCTCTTGTGTAAAAACTATTATAACTTTGGGGTTAAAGTTAATGGAAGGAAATCTTCAAGCACTTAAAGTAATAGATGTGAGAGACGTGGAGAAACTCTAAACCATTCTAAATGGTAGAGCATATCTTTCTATCCCTTACTCTCTTTATTTGCTTTTATGTTTGATTATATTGATTGTTTGGCTTATGATTATTATGATATATTGATTATTTGTTTGGTTGGTTAATTGTGAGTACATAAAATTTTTCAAGTTTTTTAAAGTTTTTTGAAATAACTTATTCAACCACTCTCTAGGTTATTTTCCATATAGACTTTGGGCTTCAATACATGGTATCAAAGCTTAGGTTTTTGTTTCAAAAAATCAAATGCTTTTAAGGGCTTAAGATCAAGTTTTAAATTTGATGGAAAATTTATTTCCTAAACCAACCTTTGATGAAAGGGGTAGTTCATTTAAGCCACTCTTGTTTTGTGGGAAAAACTATGGTCAATGAAAAATTTGCATGAAATTTTTTGTTTGATCCATAGACTATATATAACATCCCAGTGTTAGAAATGTCTTTTAGGCTAAAAATTGGGGTTTAAAATAAGAATTTATGATAAAATTAGAGTTGGAAGACTATTTTCATGCAAAGTACGAGAAATGAGGGCTATTCTTATTTATGATAAAATTAGAAATGTCTTTTAAGGGTGAAATGGTTATTTTTTGAGGCTTGTGTGGCATGTACATGACTCTCCTTAGGAAGCTATTCTCATGCAAAGTGTAGGAAATAGAGATTTTCTATTTTCCCTCATGCACGACCATACACCTTTAAGGCTCATGATTGTGCATGTCTAGAGAGAGAGGAGGTAGCCATAAGTAAAGTTCTCACCCGTTTCTATTTTATTTTCACCCAAAGTTCTTTTTCCATTTTCAGACAATCCTAACCCTAGGGGAGAGAATTAGTAACAAGAAACTCTCTATCTATTTAGAGAATAAGAGTTTCTGTTAAAGAAAAAGAAAATTTAGCCATGTAAAAGGTAAGTATTCTTTTGTCTCTTTCCTTAGCTTTCAAGCATAGGTTCATCGATTGTTTAAGGTTTGATAATGATTTCAGCATGTTTGATAAATGTATGACATGATTGTTTGTTGAGATTATGAAAGTGATTGTAATGGTAATTGTTGCCTATGAATGTGTTTGATGCATACATGTGTATACTTATATGTTTTTAAGAGTTTTTGATAACTGATCATGATGTTAAGTGTTAATGGTGAAATTTATATGTGCATTAATGCTGTTTGGAGTGCGAAATGTTGATGAAATGGTTTGATTACATTTAAACTTGGCATTAGACAGGGTTTTATGTGTTTTAGGCATGAATTTGTTTAAACAAAGTAGGATGCATGCCCATGCACCTGTAAGACTCATGCTCGTGCACCCTTGCAAGTGTAGGATCACGACCATGTGTATAAAGTATGCACGACTACAAATATAAAGGGTCATGGTCATGCGTGTTAATCTCATGCCTATACATCTGTAGAAAATCAAAAGTAAGGTTGAAATTACAGAATCTAGCATGACCAGGCTACATAATTGGCATACGGTCCATGCACCTTCATACACTCCCATGTATCTAAACATGCACATCCATGCGTCAAGAAGAAATTTAGAATTTAGTTTAGAATGAAGCACAAAGTATAGGAAACTTATTATAATAGTTGTAAAACATTATAAGTAGATAAAATAAGAGAACATGATGCATCATATGCATATCATGACATGACATGTCATATCATTATTTTTGAGAAAAAAGATCTAAGGATTCAAATACATGTTTTTAAAGATAGAAAATATAATGCTCTAGACATTTTTTTAGGGGTGGATACGAAGGCGCATCTATGAGTTGGCCAAAGGACAATTTCCCACCCATAGTTTGAGGCGGGGACAAGGTCCCACTCGCAAGTTTTCAAAAGCCCGGTCTCCCACCCTTGGACCAAAATTCAAACTTATTTTATAATTTTTCAAATAAAATGACTAAAATACCCTTTAATAAATAAAAATTTAAAATAAAATTATAAAATAATTTTTAAATATAAAAAAATTAAAAAAATTATTAAAAATTTTAAAAATTAAAAATTTTTAAAAATCAAAAAGCCCACCTTGACCGCCGACGCCAGCGGCGGTGGCCGTTGATAACAGCACCAGGTGGCCGTCTCCGACCACCTGGTTCTAGGGGAGGCCAAATCGGGCCTCCCCGTTGGGTGGAGGCGGCCAGATCTGGCCGCCTCCAGTTTTGGAGGAGGAGGCCAGATCTGGCCTCCTCCCCTGACAAATGTGGTCGGAAACAGCCTCTGGGACCAATATCGGTCCTCTTCGACCATTTTCGGTGGTCAGATCTGGCCGCCTCCTTCAAAGCCGCCTCTACCCAACAAGGAGGCCCGATCTGGCCTCCCTTGGAACCAGGTGGTCAGAGACGGCCACCTGGTGCTGTTTTCAACGGCCACCGCCACCGGCATCGGCGGCTATGGCCAGTTGATTTTTTTAATATTTTTTTAAATTTATATAAAATTTATTTTATTATTTTATAAAATTTTAATCATAAAATGACAAAATTGCCCCTGGAATATTACTGTTTACTATTTTATTTAATATTAAATTGTTTCCAAGGGTGGGAGACCGGGCTTTTGAAAACTTGCGGGTGGGACTTTGTCCCCGCCTCAAACTATGGGTGGGAAATTGTCCTTTGGCCCTATGAGTTGCATGCCCGCTAATGCCCGCTAAAAATAGACCTATTATCTGTATATGCTTGTGTGCATCTAATTTTCAATTATCAGTTTATAGTTCAATTCTCAATTTTTATATTTCAGTTGACTGACTATAAGTTAGGAGACTGAAAACTCATATGGTCAGGGTGTCGAATCTCTATATTCATCGGACTAATCAGCACTACAGATTTTTAGTTATAATATTTAAGATATCTTTTCATTTTAAGATCTTTAGATCTACACAAATATTTTCATATAAGCTAGCAATGTTTTCAGAATTTTGGCCCTTGGGTACGTAGCATATTTTAGTATGATTCCATACCATGACATTCATTTCATGGCATGAAATATAGTTTTAGTTAAACGAATAAGAACAAATTATATTCAAAATAATAATTCAAAGAGAGTAAATATAATAAGACTATATAACTCATAATAGTAATCAAATTAAGCTTAGTTAAGAGTTCACATTAGTGTCCTGCTTGGGTTAGAAAGAAGTAGGAAACGCTTACTGAGTGAGTTATAGTTCAACCTTCTTTTCCTTCTTTCTTATAGGTTAGTTATAAGTTGTTGAGGCTCAGGTTGGCTATGGCTGAAGGGAAAAGGCTCTAGTTTTGATTTTTAGAAGGCTTGTTATGGTTTTTATATGCACACTATTTTTCAGATATGCTTATATAGATGGATGCATGTATTTTGTATATATTATATATATATATATATATATATTAAACATTTTAATCCTATCACTACGTTGTTTATTGTTTTCATCTTCTGCTTGCATGTTTTTCAGTTAGTCAGATTTTCGTAGGATTCCTATTGTATATATTAAATTAAGTATTTTCTTTATATTAAATAAATAAATATCCTACTTATTTATGTAATCTAGAGTAGGGCCTAGTAACAGTAATATATATATCTTACATTATAAGCTTTGGAAAATTGATGACAAGGGAGATTTTGTTCCCTTAAATCTAAATACTAACATGCCCAAAAATAGAGATAAACCTAATGCAAATGATTAAAAATTATTGAGTTTAAACTCTAAGGCATTAAATATGTTGTTTTGTGCTTTGGATGCCATAAAATTTAATCGTGTTTCTTTTTGTGAAACAACACATGAGGCTTAAATGATCTCTAAATGATGTATGAAGGAATAAGCAAAAGTAAAGGAATCCATGCTTTTTCATGAATACTAGTTATTTGAAATGAAAAAGGATAAGAACACCATAAAAATGTACAAATGTTTCTCAAACCTAGTGAACGAGTTAAGAGGATTAGGTAACAAGCTTAAGGATTGTGAGTTGGTTAAGAAGGTGCTAAGATCATTGTCGAAAGCTTGAAGCATAAAGGTGATGACAATTGAGGAATCAAAAGACTTTACCAATATGGGCATGAATGAATTTATTGGAAGTCTTGTATCTCACAAAATGAAGTGGATGCCCAAGAATGAGGAAATAAGAAGAAGAACAACACACTCAAAGTTGAGGAAAGACTTTAAGATGCTCAATAGATGACGAAGACCTTAAGATGCTCTCAAGGAAGTTTGGGAAATTACTTTCCAAGAAGGAAAAGAAGAAGAAGGAAAAGGAGATAGTTTACTACAAATGTGGAAAGAAAAGACATTACCAGTAAGAATGTCTTCAAATGAAAAAGAAGAAATCCAAGAAGAAGATGCTTGCCACATTGAGCAAGAACTTGGACAATGAAGATGAAAAGGAACAAGCTTTCTTGTGCTTCTACACCGAGAATGAATGAAAAGGTGTTGTAAAGAAGTCATCAATCCAAGTAAATACTCAAACTTGTACTAATTTTGATACTTGATTGATAGAGATGAATTATGGCCATGTTGTGGTTATGCTTAATTGACTATGCATGGTTACTTGTAATGATTAAGTAGTAGGAATGAATTGAATGCATATGAGTTATGCATTTATTTACGTGATTGCAACATGAGCTATTTGGAATTCATGTCAAATTGGATCGAATTTGATTGTGTTTGTTGCAAATGACATAGATTCATACATTGAGTGCTCCCCATGGTCAAAACATGTAAAAATGATGTGCTTATGATGTTTTGATCCAATTTTGAGCATAACATGTTTTATGTCCCCTAAATTCCCTGAAATTTTGAAAATGGTTTCAAATATGTGAATTTTGTTTGAAATTGTGTTAGATATATCTGAGATATGCTTTTGAAGTGTCTTGGATGATTTTAAATGAATTGTAATTATTTTTGAAAAATTTTGCTTTGAATTGGAAAAATACTCCTTATGTCAAGTCTATAGAATTCTACAAATTTCTGGGTTTTATAAGTCATACATGACCTTGTATGTGAGTTGCATGACTATGCATGATGTATTCGCCTAATCACAATTACACATGACCGTGCATATATTGTAATTAGACATACACCACTATGTATATCATTTACATGACCATGCTTAACACAAACTTGTAGAAAAGTTTCAATTTCCAAATCTTTTCATTTTTTTTTTTTTTGCAAATTTTTCCCTAAATGCTTTAATGAACATATTCTATTGATGAAAATATTAATTTCAATGCATACACCCATTAAAAGGGGGGAGAAATGAAAATTTAATACTCCTTGTTTGATAATTTATGTTTTTTGTGAAGGGAAGTGTTCATACTCATTTTTAGTTGGTACCATGTTTTATAGCTATTATTAAAAAAAAAGGACAAGGAAGGGAGTTTACATTGTTCCAGAAAGAGAGGAGATAGTTTTATTTTTTATAAGGGAGAAATTCATGTATATGTGCATAATTTGTAAATTATTTTTCAAAGGGGGAGATAACATTTATGTGCTTAATTAAAAACTTTTTAACATATCTTTTTGATTTATAACATAAAGTGGGAGACATGTTGGGTATGTTAGAATCATTTTTTTTTTTATGAATTTTGAGTTTAGTACTTTAATGAAAATCTTTGAATTTTTTTTTTTTTTTTTGAAAATGTATGTTATATGCTTATAATGTATTTTAACATATATTTGTCATCAAATCAAAAAGAGGAAGATTGTAGGACTCTTGTGGATTTTGAATTGATGCAAAAAAAAATATTAAAATATTTAACTAATCCATAAATGTATTGAATATGAAAAGAGGACCAAAGATATTTTATTTTGTAGTTTTTACCTGATGCACGATTGCGCGTAGTTAGGATGCATGATTATATGTGTGCCATAAGAGCAACAAACGACTTGATTGAGTCATGCAAAGCATCCGTGAAGCATATATGTAGGACGCATGACCACGTGTTTTTTGAGCACGTGACCATGTGTTTCATTTTGAGGAAGCACTCCTATATTGGTCCAGTCATGCCTATGTAAGATTAACTTTGTTGGAAACATGCTTATGCTGTTATAACACACGCCTGTGTTATCTGCAAAAATGTTGATCGTGTGAAGATTGTGTAGGTATCGTATGCGAAGCCGTGTGGGCCTTCTGAAATTTTGAAGGATTGAAGCATCAAAGACACACGACTATATGCATGAAGCACACACAAGTATGGGTGCACGCATTAGGAGGACAAAATAAAAGAAGCACAACCGTGCAATGTAGGACCTGCCGCCCCGAGTACCCCTACTGCTGAAAGATGCTGTTCTTTTATTAATTAAACTGGAAATCTGGTACCCGAGACGGGAATCCTACGAAATAAAAATCTACTGCTGAACTAATTTACATTTCAAGCGGAAGCTGAATTGAAACTGAAATATAATATATACAATGAACCCAAACTGGCTTTTCATACCTATACAACTGTTCTATACATCTGTTTTTCTTTTTTCATCGGGAATATACAAAATACATACAAGACCTCACAGGTCCACTATTGAAAATAAAATACAACTAAAAGTGTGTGTGGGTCCCCTCTCGCCAGCCTCGGTCCACCCGCTCCTCACCAGCAGCACACTAACCTGAAAAGGAAGGAAGAAGGAAAGAGATGAGTGATAAAGATCACCCAGTAAGCATTCCTTACTTCCCTCAACCTAAGCAAGCAACAAACAAAGGCATACATATCTGGCCGGCCCTATACATACATCTAATCGCTTGCGGGCGCTGAAACTGATTATCTGATTGATTTCTGATCACTGATATTTATTATTTACTGCCAATATGTATATATGTGATGACATACTGAGCTGGAAACTGAAAATGACTGATGATGCATGCATCTAAATCATCTATCTGTACCCAAAGGTACCAGCTGTGCTAATCAGACTGATGAACACAGGGATTCGGCATCCTGGCCAAGTAGGCTGAACATTCCAGCTACAGGCTAGAAAGCTGAATGAAAGTGCTGGACAATCTGACTGGGTCAGA
Organism: Anacardium occidentale; assembly: GCA_026122585.1. Classification (NCBI taxonomy): domain Eukaryota; kingdom Viridiplantae; phylum Streptophyta; class Magnoliopsida; order Sapindales; family Anacardiaceae; genus Anacardium; species Anacardium occidentale. The sequence goes on along the minus strand of JAJEJH010000691.1, from coordinate 82,521 downwards.
AAGCTGGGTCCCACAGATGCCCCCTCGAGTTCACCCAAAACTGTAACTCGTATATCGGGTTCCAACTACTAAAAACTACTGAATTCGAATCCCTGGATCCTCTTTCAGACTATATGCTATGCTATGAATGCATATGCATCTGTTCTTGTCTGAATTCTAAATTATCTAATGATTAATAGCCCTTGGATGGATTACCAAACCTTTAATAAGTCAAATTCTAAAATTCTGGGAAAATCTGGCTGACGCACGGGCGTGTTGCACAAACACACGGCTGTGCCGCGCAAAGGCACACGGGCGTGTGCCCAGACACACGAGACCATGCACCAGTTATGTGCCTGGTTGTGCAAGCTACTGGAATATTTGGCCACTTCACGCAAAGCAGGGACACACGACCGTGTCCCTCAGGACACACGGTCGTGTCCTCAGCTTTTCAGACCGTGTGCATGAAGTGCACATGGCCGTGCCTTTGCAGAGACAAGGGCACACGGGCATGCTCTTGCGGGCACACGGTCGTGCTCCTTGTCTTGCTCAGACATGGCTTGTCTGAAACTGCTGGAAACCAATCAATTTCTCATCCAAACTGAAATTAAACTGGAACATGCATAAATGGCACTTCAATATACACATATACATCATCAATTTCATCATCCATCCCGAACTACGAATTCCACCATGGCAAATCAACTTTCTCTCACAACACACACACACAACAAAGCATGCATGTAGCTGGGTGGAAAATAAGCATTTAAATCATCATTTCAACACATATAATCAACCAAACATGCTGGAAATACAAGCACACATTCCAAACATCATCAAACATGCAGCAAGCAAGCTGGGAATGCGCTGAAGAAGTAAGAAACACTTACCTCTTGACATGGCTGCTGGGAAACTAGCTCTCAAGCTATCCTCTCTGATCTCTAGCTGGATTAGGAGTCGCTGGAAGCTGGATTTCATGCCTAGGGCTGGGAACTACTGAAAATGGAGAGAAGAAATTGGCTGAAAATGGGTGAGAATGCAATAACTCTCCCGTCTCTCTCTCTCTCTCTCTTTTCTACCCACCTGCACGGGCGTGCAGGCATGGTGCACGGGAGTGCACCAAGGGAAAATGAAGGAAATTCATTTCCCGCGCTTCGCATGATCAAAACCTCCCTAAAGGAATCATACGAAGGCCACACAGCTCTAAAAAACTACCATCTCACCCCTAAACTCTTCTAGACTCTCAAACTATTCCTGAATTCTATTTCTAACCCTAAAACTCTACCCCTAAGGGCTATTCTAACCTGGGATGCTACATGCAACTTTACAGAAAGTCTCCAATGACTCTCAAATCAGTAGTAATGACTATATCTTCCCGCTACTATAAATTAGAGTTGATTTGAGATTCAAGGGTTAGAAAATCGGGCTTATATCTTCTATTTTTAATCTCTACCTCTTCTCCACTATTATCTCTCACTTGAAATACATTGTTAATAATTTGAGAGAGTTTTGTGAGCTTAACTTTGTATCTGCCTATTAATAAGCAATCTTTCTTTGTGTTTTCCACAAATGCTTGGATACAATCCCGTAAAACTAATATAGGGCATAATCTCTATAAAAACTAAGTTAAGAGCACAATCTCTTGTGATCAAAACTAGCGTGAGAATGATGAAATCCTTATGTAAATGTATTGTAACTTTGGGGTTGAAATTGAAATTAGTGGAAGGAAATTTCAAGTAGAGTTGTTTGAAGTAATGGACGTAAAAGGTGTGGAGAAGCTCTGAACCACTCTAAACAATTAAGCATAATTTTCTATCCCTTACTCTCTTTATTTGCTTTCATATTTGATTATATTGATTGTTTGGCTTGTGATTATTGTGATATATTGATTATTTGTTTGGTTGGTTAATTGTGAGTAGGAAAAAGTTTTCAAGTTTTTTGAAATAACTTATTCACCAATACCCCCCTAGTTATTTGCCATATAGATAGGGTTAGATTCAATTTGAATATATTTGAATTCATTTTTAAGTTTAATTTGAACAAGTCCAAAATAAATTGTTCAAACCTGAATACGAACATAAACACTGATTTTGAAAATCAACGAATACGAACTGTAAGAACCGAATACAAACAAGAACCCAAACTTAAATTAAAAATTTTAATTATATTTTATTAATTATATTTATTAACTATAATTTAAAAAAAATATAAATGTGAATTATATGAACCAAATACGGATAGAACATAAATACAAATTGAATGTGAACTGAACTATATGAACCGAACATGAATCTGACATTCACTATAAAAAATTTGGTGAATACAAATTAAACATAAATTGAATGAATTTGAATACAAACATATATATTTACGTTTGATTTGTTCGAATCTAACTTTACATGTGCACTTAGGGGTTCAACACTTGGGCACTTGGAAATTTATGGTTTCTCTGGATCTCTGAAGAAAATAATCAATTTACTCCTTTTAAATCTTCTCACCCTCGATTTCATTGTGAAATCCTGACAAAAAAGGAATCATTACCTGAGAAAGGAAACACTACCGCCTGTATATCAAGTTTGCGTGCTCATGAGGTTTGGTTTTTTTTTGGTTCTTTCACAATAATTGACTCATTTTTTATCTTTTGATTCGTGGACAAAATCTTCATGAGTAGTTAGTTACTTAGCAAATGATTCCTTTTCTCGCTTGGGTCAGCCCTAGGGTTCTTACATATTTTATATCACTCTTCTTGGTACGGTAGAAATATGTGAAGTTATTAACCTTGGTTTCTGTGCATGTTCGAAACATCCTGTAATACTTTTTAGGTAACTGCAGAAGTTTTGGTTCATAGTTCATGTACTACACGTAAACAAAAATAGACTCTAAAAACACCAAGAACACGAAGCTCTTTGTTGCTCTAGTATCTTAAAATTATTATTCCAACAATACCACAAATATAATGATAAAAATTTTGCGTTTCATGAATATGCAGCTCCTAACTATAATGCTCATAAAAGAAGTTCCACGCCGGGGAGAGAGCAAGAGTGAATAACCTAAGAGCTCCTCAACTGAATATCAGACACTGAAACATAAATTAATTTGATGATCATTAAGGATATTAAAATAATTACAAACTTTACTTAAACTAAATTTATTTACTACATATATAACTATGTATAAACTATAACAGAACAATAAAATGGTAAGAGGCTGAAATCAAATCCATATCGCTTTTATCTTTAACTAATAACTACAGTTATTTTTTACTTGACTTAAGCTTTTGGGTGCCTAAATCACAAGTAATTATCTTTTTAGAAAAAGAAAACAAATTCTCATAATTTCAAAACACAAATTTAAATTTGAAAACACACAAAAGCAATCAACAATTTCAGCTTACAAGCATCCCAGGCTGTAGTGTCACAGAAGATCCTGAACTTCCAAACACAAGTAGGAACAGGATGACAGAAGAAATCAGGACTGTCATCCCGAAGTGCTTAAACCAGCAGGATTTTTAGACCAGCCGAAATGCAAAACAAAAATTTGAAAAGTCTACATTCAATGCTCAGTCTCTGTACTCTGCTGCAGCACAATTCCTTCTGCAAAGATAAATTTATTGGTTGCACCGAATGCATTGGCCATCTGTAGAACTGCAGTTTGAGATATCCTCGAGGTTGGTAGCACAGACTCTGGAAGAGGAGGCATACACTGAGGCTGAAATTTCTTCTTCTCAAAAGTTGGTCCATAAAGTGCCAAAACTGCCTGACAAAATATGAATCTGCAGAAAGAAAATGATTTTAATACCAATAATGCCATTGATGGAATTGTAATACTAAAAGATTTATATGGGGAAAGATTATGTTAACTCAGGTGTTCTTGCAAAAATAACATGAGATTTTGATTAGACAACCTTTGTACTCCTAGAATCTTTTATCATTTGCTGATGCAAATTTTCGATCTCGCAAAACGAACAATAGAAGATTGAACAGTACCTCAAAAGAAGTCTCCTTAAGAACGGATCAGTTAAAATCTGTGCCCATACTGGATTAAGATTATCTGAACTTGCCAACATTGATCCCCAGTCATTCAATGACGAAGAGAGAAGCTTCTCTACCTTCATATATTTATCCTGAAAAAAAAAAAAATTCTTTAGTTAACAAACCAAAGCAATTGATATAATAAACAGAAAGAAGGGTTTACACTCACCATCTCAATTTCAGAACCTGAAACACCAAGCAACAAACAGAAGGCCTGCACTGGAGCTGTGAGAAAAATGGTGAATAGACTACCACTTGGGCTGCGAGAGAAATCAGCACCAGCAATGGGAATTGAGCTGCTTGGTGATAGGAGCATAGCAGCTGGCTCACCTTTCTCAGCTCCACTTAAAGCCTGCAAATATTTAAATGCCATGATGATGCTTAATTACCCTAGAGAAATTTTCATGTGGCATTCTTAGACCCTGTATATATCATTCAAGTTGGAACGTATACAGTTTATATAGTTACAAATAATCACTTCTTGGAAGTCACATACTAAAAATTCTCTCTCTCTCTCTCTCTCTCTTCTATTGAAAAAACTTCTTCAACCAATATAATAGTATCTCAATGACTAGAACCTTCCTGCTCGTGTCTGAAAGATGTTATATCTTTGCAAACCAAGAGTATGTAAAATACAGTCAACCGGAGAAAGAATTTAACATTGAAGATTGTGGGACACAGAAAATAGACCTCCATTGGCTGAACTTATTGAAGCACCCCATCCCAAGTGTTTTTTTAGTATGAAAGTCAGAATGGTTACTAAAAAAAAAAGGTACAAGCATGAAATACAATAGGTATCCAGGAAAAAGCAATGTCATGACACAATTTCCAAGCTCTATTACTTTCCTCAAAAGTCGCTCTAGATGCTTCCACATACCACCCAACAGTTCATTGTCCTATTTGCTGCTGTTAATTCACAGGGGAGTGATCTCTACCACTAAACTCATCAACTGATCTATCAACCAATAGTAGTGAGCTATCACATCAAAATATTGTCAACCAGTGTAACAATATACCATAATCACTGTTGATTCCAGTAATATCCCAGCACAGCAATTTCCAAATTCAACAAACTTTGCATGCATCTACTACCTAATCTGGTTTTGTTTGGTACAATCTATCTCTGACTAATTGTTATAGGATTATCCTGTTTGAAAATTATTTGCTTAACAAATTGCTCAATAATTTCCTGGCTAGCAAAATTTTGCTTAGAAAATTATAAAGTTTTGCAAGAGAATACAAACATATTTCTTGCAACATTTCATAAAGCCTTTAAAGAAATTACCATATAAGTGAAAAGGTACCAAGATTTTATCAATTCTACTTACATAATTCACATCATATATCCTTTTCCAAATCCCTAATTATCTACAATAAACCTATGCAATAATTAGCCCTGGACACAACCAACATATTTATCCAAGCTGATGAAAACTTCATACAGAGTATGAATGTAATAACAAAGAATAGTAGTACACATACTTGCCTTGAATGATCCACTACCATCACTTTCAATTACTATAAAAAGTGGTCTTCTCGTGAAGGGAATAATATCAGAAGGATAAATGCAGCTTTTTCCTGGAAAAAAGAAAACATTCAAGAATTCTAGTCATATGGATACTGAAACAATACCCAAAAGCACGGTATAAAAGGCCTTTTATGCATTATTTTGGCATAAAACAATATACAAACTGATAATGTCATACTTTTGAATTAAGCATCAATAAAACCATGAAAGAAACAAAATTTTCATCAAGAATTCAATAGAAGCTCCTTAACATGAAATCATTTTGGCAATAGATTGAAGTAGCTGCACGAGTTATCTATTTTTTCATTGACAGAACATAGGTTGTACAGGGTGTTTAACACAGTATTTCAATTCATAGCAAGACTTCAAAATTTGGTTAGTTGTCACTAGTATCTAGTCTTTGTGCAGCAAGTAGCAAGGAATGATAATTCAAGTTTTCTTTTTTATCAAATCTCAGTAGCAGAAGCAAGGCTAACAAGAAAATGAAAATATTTATATAACACGGTAAGAGAAATTAAAGAAAAATCCAGAATTAGGGTCACACACCCAATCTTATTAACCTAATTCAGAAACATGGATCAGACAATCGCATAGCAAGCTAGAAGGAACAGAGTACCTCCATTTGCACGAGTACCAAACTGCAAACAGTCAGTATCGTAACATAAACATTCTCCTTTCATTTGCTGTAAGGTGGGCTTTGTGCTATTATTTGTCAAGTTGGATGAAGAAGTGGAGCAGGCATCTGAGAAAATGGTATGAGACTCAAAGTTCCTGTTACTGTTGTCAGCATTGTTTGTAGAAGTTCCAGCACCTGATGGACAAGAAATAAAGTTTTCAAGTATTCTTTAAGCATGATGAATAATGTAAAAGGAAATGACCATCTTAATCCTATTTAAAAAAAAAAAAAAAGTAATCATGTAATTTAAGTAGCAGAATTCAATTAACCTGAAGCAGATAAATATATTAAGAGAACACCATCTGGAGGTAGCTCCTCACAAATTGTGGCCAAAACCTGCCCAGAGAAAGCACAAGGATTGGTAATTTATAACACACAAGCATAGAAATGATAAAACACAGTCAATAAAGCTCTTCTCCATTTTTTGATAAGCCATAGATCACTTGACATGTGCACCTGATTGGCAACTAGGCTGTAGGGATCACTGCCAGTTCCCACAATCTTATTTCCAACCTCTTGATTGAAAGCCAAGGATCATTCCATCCAATTCACTCCTTGTGTTTATTTACTTTCTAGAAAAATATATTACGTTTCTATTTGAGTACCGATAACAGCATTATTGGCTAACTCAACACCACAAAGCCTCTGTTAATGTTTCAAAACTATATGACACGAACATTGACAATTCCTGAGCCTCGTCTACAACACATGCAAACCACTGAAAATTCTCCTAAATCATTGGAAAGGGAAGATGAATAATAAACAGAGAGGTTATTATGCTGTAACCTGTCCAACAATTTAACAGAAGCTAATTCCCTTTCTCCCTAAGCAAAAATACGAACAATTAATTTGTACAATTTCATTTGTTTTTTCAGTTTTGCTGCATCAACTCACCTTCTTTAGACCTTGAACAAATTCTCTTTTTACCTGAGGAAATTGAATTATTGACCATTAATATGGAAGTTGTCAGGGGTCGTCAATTCCCAATTGTTAGGCAGTCAATGGCATAGAAAACCCACAAGTAAGAAAACAACTCTTGCTCCACATGATGGCCTGGAACTATATCTAATCATGGTGTATACATCTATCAACTAATTATCCTGATAACTATCAGTTTAACAACTGAAATCAATAATGAAGAAGAAATATAAGTATGGCTTAGAATTATGTAACCTGATAAGTCAATATTAAAGATATAATAAGGCAACAGGTAGGAAAAAATAATCACTCAAAACTTACTGCTATAAAATGTGTTACAGATGGACGGTGTAAGATGGCTTTTCGTGGATTAGGTGGTAAAGTAGGATCAGCAATATCCTGAGAGTAGTTTGTGCGAATAGGCCCTGGAGCCCCATTCTGACCAATTTTAATATTACTTGACAGAAAAAATGAACCACTGGGATCCCATTCCAGGCACTGAAGCATCCTGAAGGTGTCAAGAGTGAGCTCTGAAAACTTGACCTGACCGATAAATGCATTAAAGAAAAAGAACATCAAAAAATGCCCAGTCTGTAATCTATAGTAGTGTCAAGAGACATTAATAAAACATTTCAATTTTTATGAAAAAGGAATCTCCATTCCCATGTATTGACAGCAAGAAGAGAAAAAAAAATTTTCTTTAATACCTAACCTCATTATAGTGGTAGCTGCTCAATATAGCATCTCTTAATCTTAAACTTCTATTTGCAGCAGGCATGGCAACACCCAGCAGAGCATCTGGATGAGGGTCTAGTACAAGACTATATCTTAGAGGCCTAATATTCATAAAAGCTGTGTCAGCTTTCAAAAATCTAACTATTTCCTGAACCGCCAACTTCCATTCCTTAAAGTCTGTTTCCTGGAAAATATATCATCTGAGGATCATCTTTCTATCTATGAAAAGACAAGAAAATGTGAAAGAATTTCTGTCACAATTGATGAAAAATCAAGAGAACACATTCCAACATCACATGGAATTGAATGGTTTTATAGCACCTTGGATAACAGTTATGGTGAAAAACATGGAACCATCATGAAACAACGAAAACCATTAGTACAATTCATGTGTTCAATTTAGTTTACATAAATAAACACCTTGCTGAGGGACCACAACCAATCTCAACAAATATCCAATACTTCCTGACAGACTTAATGATAGAACAAAACAAAGTGATTTGAAAAGTTGAAAACACTGACTTTACTGGAAATCTAGACACACTCCTCCACAGAATACCACTCTGACATTACCATCTTCCTAATCCATTGTACTTCTCTTCCCCAGCCAAGCAACATGCGAATGAATTTTCAAACTCCTCTCCAACAATTATTGATTTTCAGTAAAGATGTGAATAAAACTTATATAGAAAAGAGAATAAGATAGAATAAGTTATAATGATCAATAAAAAGATGCAAAGAAGGTTTACTGAAAAAATTTATAATGATCAATAAAAAGATGTAAAGAAGGTTTACTGTAAAAATATACCGAAAATGTCCTCTTGCATTCATCAAGCAACATTTTTAGATGATCAACCAACTGATGTACCATCTCGCGTCGGTTCAGGACTAAACACACCATCAGAAACCTAGCAAGAAATCTCAACTGTTTGTTTGCCAGATTCAAATGTTGATACAATCCATCTCTAAAATATTCCCGAGTCAATATTGCATCATAAAAGATATATGACTCAGACAGATAACTCATATCACTTGTACGCATGTATTGTCCAAAATAAAGCTGAGCAATTCGAGAGGCAATCTCCCCAATTTCCCATCTTTTAAGCCCCGCTTCAACCAGCTTTTCCCTGTTTTCTTGTTGATACTTCCACAGCTGCGTATACAGTTTGAACACCTTATAAAAGTATGTGTCATACCTAACAACAATAACAAATCAAGAATAACCCACAATTTATGTTGCACGTAAGGCTCTCGAGCAACGCAATATACTCTCAATCAAAAAACGCTCATAGAGTTCAAATGAAATTAGAAAAATTATACTAATTAATAATATATAAAATTTTATTTTCCCCATAAAGATTTCAAAATTCCTAACACCAAAATTAAAAATTAATTAGTAATATACCAAAACTAATCTCTCTCTCCGCTTCTCATTTATATTGTCTGTAATGCAACAGCCTCATTTAAACACGTACTACTACAACAAACCGAATATGAGTGCCTATTCAAAAGCATGGACTTTTTTTTAGATAATGAGAAATTAACAAAGAACAAGAATATACAAACTCACAATCAATTACTGAGAAACACTATGATTTTAGAATTTCCAAAACAAAATCAATTACTATAATAGGAATTAAAGAAGAAAATAAATGAAAACGAGAGAGTAACCTGTTACGCTCATAATAAGGCAAGTCTCTGATCTTCGAAAACTTCTTGTCGGCTTTTTCGACGAGAGACCAATACACTTCGCTCACTGGAATATTATTACTAGTGTTATTATTTAAATTGCAATTCATGTTTTGCTGCGACATCTTAATTTCTGGTTCAATTTCTTCAATTCATTAGATCGAATGATCGGATCTTTCACCGAAACAAAATGATTAAGCAGAGTGACCTAAAATTGATTCTGGTATACACGTCTGTGCTTTGTTGGAGATGTGGGCTAATTTCACCCCCGCAGTTTTCATCAAGAACAGTCAAAACACATAAGTTTTGGAGTGCTTTCGGCACCCGGGGGCTTAAGAGACTGAGAATTTCCCTCTGGTTTGATAAACCATCAAAAGATACCCCAATATTAGTTAGCTTGCACAATGAAATCCCAAACATATTTAGGAAAACTGTGCATTAATTTTGAATATATAATTGAGTATTCATATGATGCGTTCGCCATTTGATAATTTTGAATATATAATTGAGTATTCATATGATGCGTTCGCCGTATGATTTGATAATTTTGAATTAATGATAAAATAATAATCAATCACATGATAACAAATCATTTGAATAATCAATAGATATCAATATTAGGTTTACTATTTTTAAACACTCAAATGTTTTAACATCAAGTAAGCTAACTCTACGTTTCAACACATTTTTGCTCATCCAAACCAATTCCTAAACATACATTTACTTTAACATTTTATTCTTCTTTTTATGATGATTTCATGTATTACACATTTATGTTATGTCATGATACTTTATACACTATTACATGGATATTGATATGTTCAAACACTTATTATTAATTATTTCCAAGATCTGAGTATGAGGTTGTTACGTTATTTACACATTTTTACACACATCTTTATGAGTATTATATCATGCTTCTTTCCTGTTGTGAATATTTAAGAAAATTTGTAAGTTAATACTTCTCTTTGAATCCACTTTTAGGATATAAATCTGGAAAGGGGTGTTAAAATGTCAATCTATCATTGGTGGTTACATTTTTCTTGGTCATAACCTTGTTTATTGGACTACGAAGAGTAGGTTGCTATGTTATCTAGTTAGAAGGTTGAATATCATGCCCTCGTTCATGTCGTTGTTGATGTTCTACGATTATATTATCTTTTATTTAAGATCAATATTCCTTTCCAATAATTTTTACTATTACTTTGTGACAATGAGTCTGTTTCTCACCTAGCTACCAAGCTATTTTTCATCCTTAAACTCAACATACCATATTAATTTGCACTTTATATGTGAGTTGGCTACTCGTGGAGCATTTTGTCTTTGCTATTTTCCTACTTCTCTCAACTTGCAGATATATTTACCATGGGGTTGTCTCACAAATTCTTTCTCTCATTATATGATTAAAATATGAGGCTTCATGCTCATAAAGTGATCTTCAAATGCTTATTAATCACTTCCTAAAATCTAGCCTAATATATCTGCCCAAAATCATGCAACATTCAAGCAATATTCATCCCAAAATAACTAAGTTCAAGCTCCACTTTCATATAACTCCAATACAAGCTTGATCTACTCAAGTTTGTTCATTAATCATGCTAAAGTTCATCTCCAAAAGTTAGCTTTGATTAGGCTCATATGTCATGCAAGAACTCTCATGATTTTCACTATAAATTGTACCTAATCAATTCCAATGTCACTGATTCTTTAATATAAGTTCAATTTTCTAATATCCAACCAATATGCATCACACCATCAACACAAAGAAAGGTATAGGTAGCTCTTAATTCTCTTAAATTGGTTTCAAATGACATGAAAATTTCACTCCAAAAATTCCCACAAAGTTTAGGCATAAGTTCATGCAATGTTCAGACCTCATTCAATACTCCGACATTCATTATACAATCAAACACATAAAAGTATGAGTTTGGAGGTCAAATCTCTATATACAAAGAACATGTAACTTGAAAAAAATACAATAACTAAACTCAAGTCTAAAAGATGAAAATCCATCAACATGAGGTGAAACAAATCAAAGGAAATCTTGAAAACAAGCTTAAAAGAGGTATTATACTAACTTGTATCTTGATTCCACCAATTTGATTCTCTACCACCAATATTCCTTGTAACAAAGTTGGATAAAAAAAATGATATCTAAGTCACAAGAGCACTAAGCTCCTACACAAAGAAAGAAGCAAAGCTTTCTATTTTCATTCATTTAAGGACTATCTTTACAAAATGAGAAAATTGCCTTTGTAGAGGTAAGGTACAACCATAGTTTTTTTTTTTTTTTTTTCGGTAAGTAAGGAAATAAATAAAAAAACAAAAAAAAAAAACAGCCTAAGCTCAACTAACCAAAGTTAGCAGGCAACCACACCACACAATCAACCCAAGATGCAACCTATAGACCTTTTTTGTAGACCCATCTAAGTTTCAGTCAAGATAAGGTGTAAGAGAGGCCATAAAACTACCTTAAACAGTAGCTTATTGCATAGGTAGATCTATACAAAACCATAAACCAAAAAGCCGATTATACAAAAAACATTTGTAGTCATCTTTCTTTTTGTTATATCTAAATCTACTCCTTTAGAAATATATATGCAATTTTTGCCATTATAGTGAATCATAAGTCCATGAAACTATAAGGAGAAGTCTAAGCATTCTATCAACTTGCCATGACCATAGCCCCCACTCTAAGACTACAACCAACATAGTAAGAATACATGCAAAAATAAGTTGTATCCCAACAAGCCTAAAATCCCCTAACTGCCTACCAATCTTCATAATTATCCAACCATTTATCTATATTCTTTTGTAAAAATTCCAACCTTAGGCTTCTTAAAATCATATCACAACCTTTAATGTTATTTTATAACTCATTGTAGAAGCGCCAATCCAAATAAGCCCAAAAAATTAAAGCCAATACATAGCCATGTATATTGGACAACTTACTTTCATGCCCCAAAACCTGACAAAGATCAGCAAAAGCAATGGGTAAAAGCTTTTGATAAAACCGTCGAAACAAAGCTTGCATGCTAGCGAAAAATAGGCAAAGATCTCTTAATAAGACTCCTTTAGATCGATAGTTGAAAATCTGCTCGAAGGAGTGGAAAATCATCCAAATCTAGGTATTTACCCAAAAATAACTATTTACAAGAAACAATACTTATGGATAGTAATTATGCATTTTATAGCCTTTAACCCTTAAATCTGTGGCCCTATAGCACTCTAATGGCTAGTTTTTAGTTTGCACATATATAACAAACCAAACATAAGTTGTACAAAGTTCTAAAATGAAGATTTGACTTCATTTTAGCATACAAACCTAAGAGCCATATATTGTTTCCTTGTCTAACAATGAAAAAGAGTTGTTTAACTTTGGTTCATCTTTCTTTGACCGCTTCCAACATGTGAAAGAGTAATAGACTACTTTTTTAAAGAGTATAGGTAAAAAGAACAATAAGAGCAGTCTAAGGTACTACAAAAAAGACATAAGCAATCCTTTGTAAATCTTGCAAAAAAAAAAAAAAAATGTTGGCAATAAAATACCCTTTTTTTTTCCTCCCTCTTTCACATTTTTCTCACGTAAAGGTAAGGTTTTAAAGCACTCCAAGATCCTATTTTTACCACATTTCCCCCAAAGGATTCAAATAAAAAATAACAAAGATACTCACACACACTCCCAGTTCCCTTCGAGACTACACATCTTATAAAAAGACACCAAAGAGAATTCAAGGGCTATTAAATTATTTAAAAATCATATTAGGAAGAGACCAATTAGACGCTATGAACATATTTTGACTAGACATAGAAAAGTTAGTTAACTCAACCCCTTTATCTTTTATGGTTCTCTTAACAATGAAACAAACATGCTCTTTGGTTTGGGAAGGCCTAAAAAATATTTTATTATTTCTTTTATGCCAAATGGAATATATAATAGCCCTTAGACTTATTTCAGCCATGGTGAACCTAAGGAAGTTATCATTCTAACCCCTTGTTATTTCTTGACAGTACCTTTCCTATCGTAACCCTCTATAACTTTGGTTATTTAGATTTAAACCATTGCTCCAAATGTAATGACTATAGTTGTATTAGAAAAATAAGTGGTTAATGTTTTCATCATACAAGATACACAACATTCATTTAGAGTTAGAACAAATTTTATACCTTTGTCGTTTAGCCATCATGCTTAACCACTTCTTTAAGGCGAGCCAAAGAATAATAGCATGCCGAGGTATGAACTTTTTATGCCAAATGAGGTGAACCAATTCAACCTATTCGACTCTATTCTTGAACTAATTCTAAGCCAAGCTAATAGAAAATTCACCATTCTTGCCAGAGTTCCATTTTATCTTATCTTTACCCCCAATAAGAGTATTAAAGAAAAATAACTGACATGTAACAATATAGGGATTAACCTTTGCATGATTTCACCTCACAACAAAGGCTCTAGCTACCTCTACCTTTTAACGTATTGATACCTCTTTCGGGTGCTCTAACACTGCCTCTAGCAACTTTGTTACCTCTACTTATTAGACCCGTAACACCTCTACTTGGTCTTGCTCTACCAACTAATAGCCCAACAATTCCTCTAGATAGGTACTTCAACAACCTATACCCTAGTTGTTGACATATAAAATATATACTCTGACTAGCAAGACACTTTCTTAGATGTCTTCTACCATAGGTCCCATACAAGGGTAATTCTGCTATTTGTTTCTTCCTCTTCAAAGACTTTCTTGATTAGACCAATTTCTTACCTCTATCTCTGCCTCTATTAAGAACCCTCTCTATTGATCTAAAAAATGCACCCATCATCTACAAGTAGACCTTAGATCTCAAGGCTCTTCCTAAAACCTTACTAAACCTCTACAAGGGAGAAGAACCTATTATCAAATCACAGGCAATGGTAAGATACAACCTATGAATAAACTTCTATACTTTAAGTGACTCAAAACCTACCTTACCAAGAATAAACCTAGCAATGCATTAAATCGGGTAGCATAATCTCTAACTGAATTGGTCCTTTGAGTCAACTCAATAAACTCTTGGGCTTTAACATGTACCATGTTAACACTGTAGTACTCTTTCTCAAATAACCTTTAAAACTCAACCCAAGATAACCTTTCCTTGTCTACTAACTTCTTTGTGAGGTTCCACCAGACTTTCGCATCACCTTGAAGCATGAAAATAGCATACCAAATCTTTTCTTTATTTGACATAGAAAACAAACCCATAACACTCTCCACAGATTCAATCCACTCCTCTATCACGATTGGATCTTTCGAACCATTAAATTTAAATGGCTAATGGGCCTTAAGCAAATTATATATTGGGTGCAATCTATCAGAACCATTGGTGTCAATTATGTCTCTACTTGAACCTTGATTCTACTAACGACTAAACTTAGGTATTTGATAGGTTTCTCTAATCGTTTCTAACATACCTTGTCTTCTCTGACCAAACTAATCTTTAAATGACCCTTGATAGGCCTCATCTCTAACTAGCTTATAATCTTTGCTCTACGTACTAGTTGATATCATTCTCTTATCATCCCTAAAAAATTATCTTACATATCTTAGGCCTAAGAGACACCCAGGAGTGCTGAGACCTCTTACAATCACTCGTAATTATAAGTCTAATAAAAACACTACTTTCTTCCTTTACAATTTGGGGAAATAATCTCTTCTATCTAGAACAACATAAACATAAGAAGGGTCAACATCTAAAATTATACTAAACTTCAAACTATTATACTTACAATGAAAGGATACGAGTAATGACTGTTAGGATACGTTGACTCTGGCTCATGTAAAATTTATAAAATAATGCATTAAAAAACACATTTTTTTGAAAATGTAATTTTAAATCCATTTTGATGGCTCAGAACATTACTTTGATACCAAACACTATAAGAGGCCCTACTATATGTCACTATGCTACTAGTTTATTTAATAATAATAATAACTGAATATATAGACACACACACATATGTATATATATATATATATATATATATATAATATCCCATTAAATTTTTTTTCTCTACTAGGTATACTCAATAGTAATATATAACAGAAGTCTCACAACCTCTGTTGAAAGCTGCAAAGAGGATGCTCATAGTACAAACAGTTAAAATACTAAATAGAAAATGATGATTACATGTTAGAATCTCATAGGTAACATACTTTATAAAGTATATAGTATAAATAGCACTTTTTAAGTCATAAAAAGCATACATGTAAAAATTACACACATATATATACATGAACCATATATGATATGAAAGGTGTGAGAGCCGTCAAAACTAGTTACTAGTAAGCTATATCCCAAATGCGTCGCCCTCGTACATCTTGCTTAGCCCTAAAGGCTTACTGACCTGTAAGGAAAGAAAAGATGAAAGCATGAGTGATAAAATCAATCAGCAAGCATTTCCTATCTCTAACACAAATAGGTTTTTGTTTGAATGTATAATCATGACTTGTCACGTTAGATATAACTTATTATTCTCTTTTATTCTATTTTCTATAATAATTTCTATGTTTACTATATTTTCTTCTTTTATCTTTAGTTGTTTCTCATGTTGTACTATGAATGACATAATATGAGTATTCTAGTTTCATATCAATGATAAAAACTATAAAGGTTTGCCCTTCAGCTAGTTTTCTGAAAATACCATCTAAAATAATAATTATGATCCAAATATCTTGAATATATACATATAGTATATACTAAAAAGCTATGTCTAAAATTACTATATTTGAAAATAATTATTATGCTAGCCAAACTAATGAATATAGGGATTTGACACTCTGGCTATAAAAGTTCAATCCTACAAAAAATCTACTCATGTACAACCAGAACTCTCATTAACTAACTTGGTCAAAGACTATGTTCTCTCTAATAGGCGCTAGTTTTCATCTTTAATGGGTATGTGAACTCACAGATGCCTCCTCATATTCATCTTTAACTAATGTTCATAACATCATATATTTATACTTTTAAAACATGTTATTAGATCATTGGATCCTTTTTGAAAACACTAAGATGGTTTGCCATCTTAAATGATGTCATTCATGTAAGATACTATGTTTTCTCTTATTATTATTAGGTTTTGTAAGCTAAAATTGGCTTAAAATGCTTTGGGATGTGTTTTACGCATTTGGCTTAGGTATAAGGTTGTATACTATATGTACACAGGCGTGTAAGAACATGCATAGGTCATGTGTCAATTATACGCTTAGTTATACAAGCATCTGTGAAGTCTGATAGTTTTTCTTGGCTTACTACATGACGTGCACTGTAAGGCATATGATCATGTATAAAAGCACAAGGGTGTGTCCCACACTTGCACAGACATGTAGCAGTTTTCACTACACTCTTATGTTGTTTATACATCAACATGTGAAATTAGGAATAAGCACACAGTCATGTTTTCTGCTAACATAGTCATGTCTTTAAGCTTGTCTAAGCATGCAAAATAACCTACATTGGTGTGTTACTACTAAAATAAGACTACATGATTGCACGTCTGTGAGCACATAGTTATGTTTCTACCATGCTTTTGCAATAATAGGCCCAAAAAACCCAAAACCCTAGCCAAAAGTCTCCCAAAGCCTTATCAAATCACAATCTAACACTTCATTAACTTAACACATCATCCACAAGCATGCTCATGTCATCAACCACATCAAAATCAAGCCAAACACAACATATTACTCATACTACCATGTTAAATACATATATTCATGCATATATTGATATTTCAAGAACTCATTCCATCAATACTTAACCAAGCCATATTATAACATCTTAGCATGACAAAATATCACTAAAACACAACCAAACAGTAGAAACAACCTATGAAACAAGGTGAAAAAGGTAAGGAAATACTTACCTCCTACCATGAAGCTTGCTCTCTCTCTCTTTAGCTATTTTTGGTTCTTTAAATTAGATTATGGCTACTCAGTGGATGCTTTCTAACCTAGCGTTCACTAGAAAGAAGAAAGGAAAAAGCTGGTAAAATGAACTGGGCAAGAAAATGAGAATTACTATAGCATTTTATGGCTATGTGCACCAAATGCACAGTTGTGTGTTGAGGAAAAATCATACATTAGGGAGACTCATGCACATGTCACAACTAGCTTCTAAAAGGCCATTTTATCCCTGAATCCTCTTAATTTTATTTCTATCATAAAATCTCACTTTTGACCTCAATTTTTAGACTACAATGACCATTTTAACCTAAGGCTATTACATTATTTACCATAAGGAGATATTGGTTACCTTATTAGAGGTTATCTTAAAGCAAAACTATTGAAGATTTTATCACCAAACTTGATCATAAGTATAAGACAGCTAAAAAGTTGAAGTTCCTTGGGTAATGTATAATCTTTCAACATTGTCAAAAGAAATAGATATTTAGTCTAAGTTATAAAACCATAAGACTTTCATCATACTTTAGCCAAATCAAGACTATATATGGTTTGAATTATATATATGAAGCATTTGATTCCTAGACATTTTGTTAAATATAGGAAGTCCTTATAGTAATTTTAGTTGTTTATTCAATCCCCAATGATATAGGAAAAAGCAACAAAAAAATGATGGTCTTATAGCTCAAATAAAGATTAAGGTTCTTTGGAACATGAAGTTGGTTATTAGATAAAGGTTAAGTAATAGGGATTCTATATTTAAGTTTAGAAATTATGTGGAGTTAAAGTTGTCAATAGAAGCATTAATAGGGATTTTACTAAAATTTCAAGATTCTAGGACTCGATAATAAATTACATAGTTGAAAGCTCAGTTATAACCCTAAATGTATAATAATAAATGTCAAGAGCACAATAAAGTTGACTAAGTTTTCATTGGATAAAACAAATATGAAGTTGGTCATTCGATGAAGGCTAAGTAATAGGGAGTTTATATCTAAGTTTAGAAATTATATGGAGTTAAAGCTATCAATATAAGCATTAATAGAGATTTTACTAAAATTTCAAGATTCTAGGACTTTATAATATAATTACATAGTTGAAATCTTAGTTATAACCCTAAGTGCATTATAATAAGCGTCAAGAGCACAACAAAGTTGACTAAGTTTTCATTGGATAAAATGAATATGATTGAATATTTTTATGGTAATATAGTCATGATGACATAGTATGGTTGTTTGAGCATTCTAAAAGATATAACTAGCACACTATGAATTGTAACATTCTTCTTCCATTAAAGAAATGTAAAATTGATTTATTCAAGTTCTCTTTGCTTATAAGGTATGATAGTGCTACAACTGATCAAATAGTAGGAGTCAATAAAGTTACAAAGTCCTATGAAACCTTGATCAATGTAAAAGTTGTTCCCACTAAAGAATTAACCTTACAATAGAGGAGCCAATCATGGTTGACATAGTTGTAGAAACTTTAATATGAAGATCCAATAAAAAAGAATGATTTTCTATTATTAAATTTTGTAATATATGTCTTAGTAAAATAAAGTTTATGAAATTAATAGCTTATTTGGGTTTAAAGTTTCAGATGAATGTCAAAATTATTTTTTAAAATAAAGAACTTTTCAAACAAGTTTATATGGTTAATTAATTTGACCTAAAGTATAAAGGAAGAAGAAGTTTTGGTATGCAAATCAAGCAATTTATTTAAGTTTTAGAGTAGACTTCTTAATAGTGATATCTCAAATTTGATAAAGTACAACTGATAAGTCTTCATAGAATACATACTGGATTAATATAAGGTATATGAAGATCAGTGGGAGCATATTTGTCTTCATGGTATAGTTCTCTATGTTGATAGCATTCTTGTTAGGTTTTTTCTTGAGACCAAGCTAGTTCTACTCGAGACTTTTGGTGTGAAGGATTTTAAAAATACATCAATTGTTTTTAGTATTGAGATCTAATATGACTAGACTCATGGAAGTTTTGACTTGTCTCAAAGTGATTAAAAAACTTAACATGTATAATTGCAAGTTAATGACACGTTTGCTATAAAAGGAGATAAGTTTATTATCAAGCATTATATGAAAAATGATATTAGAAGGAATTCACATGACATGTCCTTTATGATAGTGTTATTGAAGCTTGATGAATGCATAATTATGAATGAGTTTGATGTATAACTTTACATTTGAGATTTTAAATGAATACTCTTAAATCCGTTGGGGTTTTAAGAGGTAATGTGATATATACAAAAAGTCAAAATTTTGAAGGTTGTTAAGACAAAGTGAAATATATTTTAGATATATTGTTATACTTGTTATAGGGAATATTGTATTCGTATTTCTTTATTTTTCTAAGGTTTATTCCACTTAGGGGCTCTAGTCTTTTCAAGGACCATAATCTCTTCTAAAGAAATATCAAAGAGTGTGGATTTTTTAATCGTTTTTAGATCATCATAATTATTATCTATATTAGACCCTTGGTCTTTTGATAATAATAAAAATATGTTAAAAGGACAAATTTACCCCTAACATGCTTTATTCATGACCAAAATGACATAATTCTTATTTTTACAAGTTTATGGAAATACACAATTGTGCATTTACTAAGCATGACTATATGTAATTATATTTTAACTTATGCATATAATACATGTTTTCATGTCCATTGCCTATGTTAGCTCCTAAAATATTTAGAAAAGTTTTCAAGTTTAACATGACTGTGTAGTATTAGTCACACTCATATATACACATTTTCAAGGTCAACATGACTAATTATTCTTGTGCAACCTCATCGTGTTGAGTTAAAGATCAAAAGGTAACTATACGATTGTGTCCAACTATGACACACAGTTATGCATGGTCATTTATAAAGAAACATGACCTCTTGGATCGTGTAACCTCATTGTGCATGATAGTCAAAGTTCTCAAGTCAACACAGGTTGTACGTGTATTTCTAACATGATCATGTTGATAAAGAAATGAAGAGGTGCAATACCAGGCTAATCATGCAAGGGTAATCGTGCAGTGCTAGTCATAAAAAAAGATTAGTTGTGATAATGGATAACCATGCAAGAAAAAGACGTACAACCATGCATTATGAAGAATAGATCAACACCACCAACTATATCATGCAAAGTTGATCTTGTAGAGTTACTATAGTTAACTTTCAAGAAGCATGACCTTACGCTTTATTATACAACCATGCACAAGCTTATTAGTCATCATGTGTGACTTATATACTAATAGTGTTGTGATCTTATAAAAGGGTCTAGAATTTCTTGAAGTAAAGAAGCACAATCATATATAGCAAACACACGATTGTGTATAATTGATGAGTGTTATGAATTTGACATTTAAGAGCCTGCTTCAGTTAGTAAATGAAGCAAGCATGATCATGTACCTAAAAAAATTATTACATTCTTTCACCTACCTAATAGATACAAATTGATTGTAACAACTCTTTTCCTTTCAAAGAAGATTTCTAGTGTAAAAGGGAGTTCATTTGAAGTGAGAAAGGTTAGAGATTACATTGTGTATTCAAGCTTACAAGTCTATTGCTTTTTTCTCATTCTTTCTCTTTCTAAACTCATACTATATCACTATTTGAGAAACCTATATATTAAACACTTGTATATCAACCTATGTAAAGGCATTTTTACATACAAGTTCTTGTACTCAACTACAAAGGGTGAAATCCTGGTAAACTACTATAAAAGGATAAAATTCCCTAAAAAAAAAAAAAAAACTAGTGTAACTTTAGGTTTAGAAGATAGTGAAAACTTTAACTAGGTCTAATTAAAGAAGAGGATATAGAAGGCTTCTGTGTAAAGCTTTAAACCTTTATAATTCAGGTAAGCAAATTTTTTCCTTTATTTCTTATATTTGCTTTACTTACTTAAGTGTTTGTTTGCATTGGTTAAGTAACATTCTTATTGTTATTGAGTTGAACTTTTAAGTGCTTTAAAAAATAATTTAGCATTTGTATAATTGTCTTTTTGGAATTGTCCTTCATAAATTTTTTAAATCTTATTCACCCGTCCTCTTAGATACTTTTTCTAGCCAAAGGGTTATACAATTGGTATTAGAACTTAGGCTATAGTTTTTGCAAAATCTAATGATTTTTAGAGTTAATCAACTGATATAAAATGGCTAGTACTTTTTCACCTATTTTTAGTGAGGATAATACACAATTGAGCCACTTTTGTTTTGTGGTGCTAATTATATATAATGAAAAATTAGAATGAGATATTATATTAGATCTATTGACTATAAATTATTAAAAATAATTGAGCATGGTAACTTAGTGCCTATAATGTTTGGATTTTAAAAAATGGTAAATTGAGTGAGTTTTGAGGGTATTTTAGGTGTTTTGGTAAGGTTAAGTGAATTTTATTATTTCTAAAGGCATTTTAGTTATTTTGGATTTATTTTGGCTCATACACGTGTCAATTAAATGAGCTGCCACATGTATAACGAAAAATGTAAGAGAATTTAACATTCTCATCATCTATGATCATGTGCTTTAACATACACAACTGTGTATGATTACATTCTAACATGACTGTATAAAGCAGGTTTTATTTCAAATTGCTCATCATCTATGTAGTTTAAGTTAAGAGATCAAATAGCAAAAGGAGATGATGAATTGACCTAGTTGTGTTCATTTCTTTGTGAATGAATTACTATAATTTGATGTATATTGACTATAAAGCATGATTAAAAGGTAAATAAAACTAGATTGATGTTAACTAATAAGAAATTCAGAATGAATTAAATTAATCATGCATGAAATAAGTAGATCTATGGTTAATTAAGAATGAAATGATGATTTTATGTATGGATTATGCAAAAAGCTACTCTTAGGTATGTTTTCTCATTAAATCAATGATTGATGATGATGATTGATTGATTTAAATGTGAAGATTTGAGGTAGAAACAAGTTTAGGATGTTTGATGGATATTTTATGATATAACATGATATATGTTGAGATGATTAAGATTTGATGCTTGTTTATTGTGCTTTACTTCTATAAATTATGTGAATAAGCTTGATGATTAGTGAATATTGAGTTTTGATGGAAGAATGAGACAAATCAATGGTTGTTTAGCCAAAATCAAAGAGTATAGAGCATAATGCATGGTTATATGTATGATGGCACATAGTTATGAAATCATATCTACAATATCAAAGTCATGCATGTGATGCATGCATCATCATATAGTACGATAAAAGTCCTATTCGCAACAAGATCATAAGATGTTGAGTCATAATGATGTATATGTTTCAACTCCACATGTAACGTAGAGTTTAGAAAGGTCATAGTCATGTAGCCCTGAGGTGCACAACGATATGGCATGCACAAAATAGAATTTAAATGAAAAAATTAAGAGTATATATATATATATATATTAAGAAATTAAGTATTCTAAGAAATATATAAATTAAGAAAGGAAACAATAATCATTGATAAATAAGAATTTAAAATTTAAGTCATCAAAAAATTAAGAATAATATTATTAAACCATAAACTTAATACTAATGTTAGAATTAAGATGTAAAACATAATTTTCATTTTATGACATGACATACTGAAAGAAATGTTTTAAGAAAATAAGAAAAATCTTTTACATGTTTTGTAATCTTTGGATCAAATATACAAGTTTTCAAAAAAAGTTCAAAAATTGATGTTTCAAATATCTTTTTAGGTGTAGACTTAAGAGGGCACTTGTAAGTTCATATGCTTGTTTGAAATCAGGAAACTATTGTCTATTTAAAATTTGTTAATGCCTTCAAGCTAAGCTCGTTTCAAATTGAATACTGATCATGCATCAAGTAAAATTAGATTGAACTCATATGCCCAAGGTGTTGAATCCTTATGTTTTATTAGTTTGATTAACACAAGTATTTTATGATGATTTATGACAAGTTAAAAAAGATTTTTATGTAGAGATCTTTGGATCAATCAAGAGAAATTTTTAGATAAGATCTTCTGATCAAATAAGAAAGTTTTTAAAAAAAGTTTTTAGAAAAGTTTTAAGAAATAAGAGCCTTTAGGGCTAAGTCGTGTTTTCAGTATAGTTTTAGCATGACATACATGTCATAGCACCAATGATTAAGAGAAAAGATTTAAGATAAAAATTGAAAGATATCAATAAGAGAGATAAAAAGATTAAGATATGATAACTTAGGATTTAAGAATTAAGACTTTAAGATAAGATTTCAAGGTAAAGTCATGTATGAAGGTTAAGAATATACTTGATAAGTGACTTGTCACTCATCCCAATTCCTTTCCTTGCAGGTTTCAATCCTTAGCTGTTAGCTAGTTATATTTAAGAGGTTGCCATTATCTTAAGACTATATACAGTTGTTGATAATTTATTTGTAGTTTATGTTTCAATTTATATTTCATATATACTTTTATGTTAATACAATTTATGTTTCCAGAACAATTTCATGGTTCAAGTTCATAAATATTTATAAGTTCAAGTTAACAAATATTTCCAGTTCCATATATGATTAATAACAAAAGGTATTTTAAAAATATAAGCAATATGAATGTTTATGATTTTAGTTCTACATAGGTTATAAGTGAGAATAAATAAGTATCATGATACTATTATATTTACATGAAAAAATATAGTAATACTATAATTGTTGGCATCAGGGTAAGATTTGAAGAAATTTGCTTTGAAAACAATTATTTTAAGTATTTTTATAAGAGAACTATTTTTAAAGCTACGTTATTTTTTGACAGTTACATATAGTCATGAGTTGTATAGTCTTGGATAGCTAGCACTCGATGTGCCTACCCTGTATTCTTGTGTGATTAATTAAATGTTAATAAACTTAAAGAAAATAAGGTGATATATGTGTCTAAATATCTTAGGTGTGAGAAAGGAGGTAATTGATTGTAAGGGTTTGTTTAGTTTTATTTTTAGGAGAGAGAATCTAGTAAGCATGTTTATGGTTAGAGAGATAATATGTGAGGTGATGAGAAAACGTGATCTGGAGCCTATAGTAGACACGAGGATTAGACCTAGTATGGAGGAGGATCAGTTTAGCTATGGTAGAGATAAGGCTTCATCGTTTCTATAGTCTCTTAGGTATTTATCAACCATGAAGGTCTAATGGCTTGCCAAATTTAACGATGTCAAAAGAGTGGATAAAATTCAATGAAGAGTGTTATGGGGTTGCTTAAGTTGAAAGATAGAGAGAGCATTTTGTATGCCACATATTTTTAGAAGGAAATGTTTAGGTATGGTAGCAATTGACTAAGGTTTTAGTGGATGAATCCTATTTAAGCTAGAGGGATTTTTAGAATTTATTTGAGAAGAAGTTTAGAAGTATTAATATGACATATGTTAGGGCACAAGAGTTCATCAACGTAGTACAAGGAAATAGTTCTGTTAATGAGTATACTACTTGTTTTAATTCATTAGTAAGGTATTCCTCGGGTTTGGTGGGTATAAAAGAAAAGTGAGTTTAAAAGTTTGAGCATGAGTTGTATCCTATTATAGCTAGAGATGTGAAAGTAGGTGCATATCCCTCTCAAAGGTACAGTGAGGCATTAAGTTAGGCATTGAGATCTAAATAGTGTCTTAAGAAAATAAGAATGTTTTTTTAGGCTCAATAGCAATAGAATGGTAAAAAAAGGGTAAAAGACTAATTTAGAGTAAGAAATATTTTAAAGGTCATAAAAAGGCTTGAGTAAAATTATTAGTGTTTGGTAAGTATAATATAAGGTATGCTAGTGAGTGCTTGGTATGACCAATTGTATGTTTCAAGTGTAGATAACTAGGCCATAGAGTTTTTGAGTGTACTTCTACTAGAGGAGCTTCAGGTAGTGATTAAGGTGGTAAGGCAAAAGTGTTCTCTTTAGTTTATGAGCAAGCAGAGGCTAATCATATGGTAGTGAATAGTTAATTACTTTTCCATGGCCTTCTTTTATTTGTATTAATTAGTTATATTTCTACCCATTATTTTATTACCAAGACCATTATCATTAATTTTGTATTAAGCTTCTTAATAGTAATTTAGTGTTGAATGAGCATATGCTGGTGAGACAAAGTGTAGTGGTTTAAAAGAGATCTTTAAAGGTGGATTTGATTTTGATGAAGATTCCTAATTTTGATATTATCTTAGGAATAGATTTTTTAGGTAGATATAGAACTAAGATAGATTGTAAAAGGGTAAAAGTTTGATTTCAATTGGGAGATAGAGATAAGTTTATGTTTGGTAAGGGTAAGATTCATAATATGATGATCTCATGTGTTAGAGCAATAAAATGTTGAGTTAAGGTTGTATTGGGTACTTAGCCAATAAAGTATATAAGGATAAGGAAAGCTTGAGAATTGTTGAAGTATCGATGGTTAGAAAGTTTGTAGATGCATTTTTAAAGGATATTTTAAGGTTATCTTTAAGAGAGAGATTGATTTTAGTATTGAATTGATTCTTGATACTACACTAATTTCTAAGGCTTTTTATAAGATGGCTCTAACTGAGTTATAAAAGTTAAAAAAGTAGTTACAAGGTTTATTAGATAACAAAATTTATTCAGCCTAGTTGCTCTCTTTGGGGTGCTTTAATTCTATCAATTAAAAAGAAAGATAGTTGATAAGGATGTGTATTGACTATAAAGGGTAAAATAACCTGACTATCAAGAATTTGTTTGATTAGTTGAGAGGGGTAATGGTACTTTCTAAGATTGATTTGATGTTTGAGTATCATTAAGATGGAGTTATTAATAAAGATGCAATTAAAACTGCATTTTAGATGAGATATGATCATTACGAGTTTGTTGTTATGCTTTTTTGGTTAATTAATACTCTAGTAGTGTTCATAAACTTGATGAATAAGGTCTTTGAGGATTTACATGATAAATTTGTAGTGGTGTTCATTTATGACATTTTGGTGTACTCAAAGAGTATATAAGAGCATAAGGAGCATTTGAGGATAGTATTACAAAGGTTAAAAGAAGGACAATTATATACTAAATTTTCTAAGTATGAGTTTTAGTTGGTAGCATTGCTTTTCTTGGGCATGTTGTTTCAACTAAAGGTATTTTTATAAACCTCGAGTAAAGTAAAGGTTATGTTGGATTGGTAAAAAGGTGAAGGACAGTTAAGGAGGTTAGGAGTTTCCTTGGTTTGACAAGATATTATAAAAGGTTTATTAAGAGACTCTCTAGTTTGGCTAGAACCTTTACTACTTTGATTAGGAGAGAAGTATCATTTGTTTGGTTTGAGGAGTATAAGAAGAAGTTTTAGTAATTAAATAGGAGATTAATAAGTACTCCAATATTAGTCTTGCTTGAGCGAGGATTTGAGTATACTATGGATACTAATATGTCTCATTAGGGTATTGAGTTAGTATTAATGTAAAGAGGTAAAGTTATTGCCTATGCTTCTAAGTAGTTAAAGGATTATTAGTTGAGATATTTGAAGCATGATTTGGAGTTAGCTACAATGGTTTTTGCTTTAAAAATATAGAAGCATTATCTATGTAAGGTTTGATGTAATATCTTCTCTAATCACAAGAGTTTGTGGCATTTTTCCCTCTGAAAAAGATTAATATAAGATAGCATAGATGTTTAGAGTTGATTAAGGACTATGATTATGAGATTAGATATCATCTAGATAAAGGTAATATGATTGTTAATGCTTTAAGTAGAAGGGTAATGGTATCAAATTATTTGTCAAGAGAAAGATTCAACAAGATATTTAAAGTGAATAGATTGATATTATGATTATTGGGTTTGCAAAGTTATAAATTGAGTCAACATTGTTGGATGAGATTTAGGTTGGCCAATCTTTTGATAAGTAGTCTTAAACTATGATTCAATGGGTCAAAGATAGATCAATTATAGACTTTATGGTTAGAGATGAGATTTTAAGATTTAGAAACAAAGTTTATATGCTTGATAATAATAGGTTGAGATAGAGGATTCTAATAGAGGCTTATAAAATAGTGTAAGTGGTTAATCAAAAGAGTGCTAAGATGTATCAAGATCTCAACATAAGGTTTTGGCAGTCTAGTATAAAAAATGATATGGTAGAATTTATGGCTAGATGTTTGACTTGTTAGTAAGTCAAGGTAGAGCACTAGGGACCTTCTAGGTTATTGCAACCTTTAAGTATTCTTGAATGGAAATGGGAATGCATTTCAATGGATTTCATTATTGGATTTTTTAGGGTGCAATAGAGATATAATGGTCTATGGGTTATTATGGATCGATTGACCAAGACAACTCACTTTCTACCTAGCAAAAATGAGATGTTAGTTGATCAATTGGATCAAAAACATGTCAGAAAGGTTGTCAAGTTACATAGGGTTCTCAAAGTGATTATGTTAGACAGAGATTCCCAGTTTATTTTTTATTTTTATTTTTTTTTGAAGAAGAAGAAGATTATAGTGATTATTAAGTAATAGGTTGAATTTCGATACAACTTATCATGCATAGGCAGATGAGCAGACTGAGAGAATTAATCAGATATTAAAGGATATATTGAGGCATATTATATGGAGTATAGACCCAATTAGATTGAGTTATTACCATTGATGGAGTTTGTGTATGATATAATTATTAAATAGCTTCATATGAAGCTTTATATGATAGCAGATATAAGTCCCTTTTTCAATAGGATGAGATTGGTTAGAGATATGATTAATTGGGTTAAGTTAATCCAGGAATGGATAAGACAAGCCTAAGATCATTAGAACAGTTATGTAGATAAAAGGTGTAGAGAGGTAGAGTTTCAGGTAATTTTTTAAAATTGCTCCATATAAGAGAATTATGAGATTTGGTAGGAAAAGTAAATTGGCACCTCAGTTTATTAGGTAGTATGAGATAATAGAGAGGGTTGGTCTAGTGGTTTATCGATTGGCATTATTTATGAGTATAGATTAGATTCATAATGTCTTCTATATATCCATACTGAGAAATATATAAGTGATCTTTTGCATATGTCTAGGGTTCAAGATGTTGCGTTAGCAAATGATTTTAGTTATCAGAAGTGGCTAGTTCAGACTTTGGATCGTCAAGTCAAGACCTTGAAAAATAAGAGTATCCAGTTAGTTATAATGTTATAAAGGAGCCAAAGATTTAAGAAAGTAACTTGAGAGGTTAAGGTAGATATAAGGCAAAGATTTCCTTACTTGTTTAAGTAGACAAAATTTTTATAAGAAGGGGAGAGTTGTAATGTTCGAGTTTTAAAATATGGTAAATTGGATAAGTTTTAAGGGCATTTTAGGTATTTTGGTAAAGTTAAGTAAGCTTATGGGTTTTAACTGCATTTTGGTAATTTTGGCTTTATTTTGGCCTATACACATGTTAACTCAAGGAGCTGTCATGTGTACAATGTGAAAAGGCAAGAGATTTAAAAATTCTCATCATGTACGATTGTGTGCTTTAGTGTTCATGACTATGCATGATTGTGTTTTGATATGACCATATAAAGTAGGATTTATTTCAAATTACTTATAAGTTTTTAAAAGTTTCAAGTCGTATATTTTACAGTTTAGAGATTAGAGAGTAGAGGGAGATGTTGAACATATCTAATCGAAGTCGGTGATAAGAGAATAACCCACATGAAAACAACAGAGCCACCTAAGTCAAGGGACTAGACAAAAGAGAGAGAGAGTAAAAGAGGCAAAAGAAACACACTAGTTTGCTATTGACAGCACAGAAAAGCCAGGAGCCACAACCAAACAAGTAGACACTCGGAAGAAAGCGCTCACGATCAACAAGCAGCTCATGCCCAACTAAAACCACTCAAGAAAGGAAGAGGACTAACCAGTTAAAGGTCGACCGACCAGAAGGTGCCAGAGAAAACACAAGGACCGGAGGAGGAAGCAAACTCAGGCCAAGGAAAAAGCAGGGGACACAAAAGCAGGAATGGACGGCATTTTGGAAAAAGAGAGAAAAAAGTACTGTAGCAATTAAAATAAATAGCGTTACAACCAATTGTTCTCCTTTGGTGCTGTTTAATATTTCAATCATTATTCTACAAAATGAAATCTTCATTTCTCTCAACCGTGCCAAGCTTCCAGCTGTTGAAGATGTTGTTAAGTTCACAAACCCATGGCATCGTTCAACCTCAAGATATGTAAGATTTTCAAGTCTTTGGGCGACTCCAAGTAGAATATTTGCTAACTCATAACACAAGATTCCAAGATATGTAGATTAAATCCACCAACTAATCCTTTCAAATCCATTGCTTAATTGAAAAATCTCCAAATCATGATTGATCTACCAAGCCATAAAAAAAAATTCAATTAACTTTGTAATTATATTACTAAAATAAAAGTTTAGTTAGTTGCTTACTACATGTTACCTTAATCTTTTAAAAAAAAAAATCAAATTAATACTAAAATTAGGTTCAAAACTATTTTTCAGAACTACTAATTAAACATACTTAACTTTTATTTTTATTTTTATTTTTTTGAAAAATTTTATTAACATTCAATTCATGACACTGAGCTTTCAAATAATATGAAAGGTCACTCTCCTATTACATTTCTAATAAAGATAAAATTATATTTATGATTTTTATAATCTAATAATTTATGATTTTTATAACCTAATAATACCTTAAAGAGTTCAAAAACGATAGAGATACTATAACTCACATAGTGCATTTACAATGTATAATTTATAAGCTATAACATTGTCACATGAAATGATGAATATTTGTATATAATATGATATTAGATAGCATCAAAAGATACCAAGTACAACTGTGCACATAAAAGAATTCAATACATATTTGATTGATATTTATCTTTATATAATTTGTTTCAAAATCAAAGTGATTTTTTACTCTGGTCCACTATCAAATCATGTAAACATAATTTTTCAAATAGATAATGTAATGTGTAATTATAATAAGTATTAAATTATATATCAATTATACCATAGTGATTTTGAATTAATAATAAAGTAAAACAAGTCGCATGACGACACATTATTATTGATATTTAAATTGTCAATCATTATAATCTTAGGAGGACCCAATTTTGAAAGATAAAATTATTTCAAACAAAGTATAGAGATATTGTCAAAATTAAATATAATTTCTATTATTCACAAATAATTTAATATTTTGAGTTAATTATTTGTAAGGACTTCTATTTTTTACCTTCAATATTTTTTTGTAAGAAATTATGATTGAGTTTTTAGAAGCATAGTGCTTTATTCTTAGAGTCAATTGTTTTGAATTTACATAATTAATATAAATAAATTTAAAAAAAGAAATAAAATTGAATTCTTATACCTTTTTGTCCGAACATAGAGATTTTGGCTTTGAAGTGAACGTCAATTTTATAACAGTCAACTTTATAATAGTCTTTCACCAACAACTCTTTCAACTTTGGCCATTCTAAATAATGTACTCCAGGATAGAAATCTGCAGACTCTGGTAGACATTTATGTTCCAATTTGGTTACCTGTGAGAACAAAAAATTGACAGCTGCTTCTGTTCCTTCTTCTATATCAACAATTCTCTCTAAAACCTTACAAAAGCTTATAATGCGTTGGAGTTGCTGGGGACTTTTGGTTATTGACAAAGGAAACAAATATTTTATGTTTGTACATCTCTGCAACGCCAATTCTTTCAAGTTTTGAAAGGAGGGAGTTGGAAGTTGGAAGTTGGCTGTCCCAAATCTTTCTAGAAATAATATCCTCCAATTTCAACACCATTAAATCAGGAAAGAACCTATAGCCACAGTCAAAGTTAATTGTTGTTTTAATTTTCATGAACTCAAATGAGAAAAACTTTTAAAAGGAAGAGTACTTAAAATGATGTGATTGAACGAAAATTTTAATCACTAGTAAAAAAGACACAAGAGAGAATACTATAATTATATATATTATCAAATATCAAACGATAATAAACTTTAAAAAAAATAAAAAAATATAATAAATTATGATAAATTAAACTTTTTTGTTAAAAAAGTTTCTCATCGTCAAAAAATCTGGCTAAGCTTAAAATTTCAATATTCTTGAATCCTCGTAATTCTTCTAAGTGGATAGTAAGATTGCATTCCAATTCCAATAACAATTTTTTTGGTTAGTGATTATCAAACATAATATACCTTAACTTCAGTGCCCCAATTCTTGAAACATAAAAAGATTGTTGTTGCAATGTTTACTCCTTTCCAAGGCAAAGGAAGCTGAACAAAGTTTATAATTTGTTTATTTAAGGACCCCGACTAGTCCACCCAGTAAACAATGATTACGATATACTCAATCTTTTGGCTATCAAACTTACATAGATCAATAGTAACACTAATTTTTTGAATATGCTTAAAAAATCTTTTTCAAGCTTTGATATTCAACTTCGTACTCTCTGAAGCGATTAGCCTTTGCATGTTTTCCCTTCCAATCTTTTCATATAATGGTGGTTGAAAAACATGACAAAAATTATTGAACATATTATGTTTAACAATATTGAATAACGATTCATCAATCAAAAACATTATCAATTTAATAAGGAGTTTACAGATCACACATAATAAGAGTTATTAAAACTTTGAAAATTTTAAATTATTTGAAATGAATCGAATCTAATATTCAAGTTATTAGTTTTGAATGTTGTAAAATGCTAACCAAATTGAAATAATCATGAGGTAAATGGCTGTGGCTGTGAATGAGATTGTATATTGTTAACTTTATCCAATTTGATAAAGATAGAGATAAATTGGATTTTTGTCAAGTCACATGCAATATTAATATAATTCATATTATAGGGAAATGATGAGTATACCTTTGGGGTACGAACATGACTATGGGGAGAAGATATTGTGCCGCCGTAGTTTTGCGCAGTCGGCGCGAGTATGGTAGCAGTTGGAAAGCATTATCGAAATCTCACAATTTAGAGGCAATTAAATCTTTTCAAGCACATAAACTAAAACGAAAGTTGGGCAAAGTTAGCAGAAGGGCCATTCATTGAAGATTGACTAAATTCTAAAAAGGTTGCACACACTTTCAGTTTAACGTGGACCATCGATTTTTTTGCCATCTCTAAACAAACAAGCATGAAAACTAGTAACCGTGTTACAAGAACCAGGTTCAATGTAAGTAACTTGGTAGATCGTGCAATACCTAATGCCAAAATTGTCGAGAAAACTGGTAGCTCCTCCAAGGTTGGTTCCATAGCCCAGCACTAGAAGTTGCCTCTTTCATTGCATTTCAGAAAACCTTCCAAATTTATATGCATCATATCAACTGTCAATACCATATTTTTCTGGCAACGAACGCTTAAAACTACATCAACAGCAACAACGAAAGGGAAAAAAAAACAAACAAACTCAGAAACAGAAATAGAATAAGAAAACAAATGAAATAAAAAACTCCTCACAACAAAATGATCTGCAAATTTCTTGTGGCATTTCATACTGTGCTTGGCTTAAATTCTCTGTATATTTACAGACAGCCTTTAACTATGCACTCAAAAAACCAGAAATTTTAAACGAAAAAATAATTATAAGTCCTGTTTGGTTATTAACAGATGGAAAAGTAGATATCCTATATAGCCCACATCGATCATTGCACATGATCTTTGCATACATAAACATTCAAAATTCCAAAGGGGCACAATAATGTACAAACTATGAGATTTTACTGTTGGTCTATTTGTCCAAGAAAACCCCCAAAGAGGAACAGCGAAGTGTCCACATGATGCCTTTCAGGCAGGGGCTGCTCTGTTTTTGGAACAGGTTTGACAGTTTGTTGTTCCTTGTCTGGAAATGGAAATGAAAGAGAAAGGGAAAGGGACGCAGACACATCCTCCTCCCCCCTATCAGTCATCTTATCTGGAGGCTTGTCCTGTTTATTATTTTTGTCTAATGATCCAACAAAGAAAGGCAACATTCCCTTATTTGGTGGTTTCTTCTCAGCCCCTAAAGCAAGTTCAAGATTTGGAAACCCATCACGAAATTGATCATCATCTTTTGATGAGAGTGCTTTCAATGGCATGGGGTTAAACCCCAACCGAAAATCCTTTACATGTGAATCCATAGGAAAGAAGTACCTCTCTGTAGTTCCCAAGTCCTCAGGAATAACTTTTTCATCACATCGCACATCACATCTCTTATCCTCAACTGAAGAACCGGGATGCAGATCATCTCTCTGTGAAGAAAATCCATCACTAATAGAATCTCTATCTCTAGAACTACTACATCCATATGATCCATTAAAACATGTCTTTGGCTTCTTACTAGCACTTCCTCCATCTACAAATGCTTCTTTCCAAGTCATCTTTTGGCTTGTGCTACTAGAATTTTCAGACAGAGTTTCCGTTAAATCCAAGTGTGGGCGTTTATGTTGATTGGAATTTGACTGCTGACAGTTAAACCCTTTAAAGTTCAGGTTTTTACGCAAGCCAGTTTCTGGGTCTATGTAACCATCATCATCCTTCAAGCACCTTTCAACGTCAAATTGATTTCTGCTCCTTATCATTAAAACAGGCATCTTCTCTGAAACAACAGTCACCTCATTACCTGCAGGGAGAACATCTAATTTTGACCTCTCTTCTCCAACAAATGGAGCAACTACATGCACTTCTGTCTTCTCAATTTTGCCAACATCAGTATTAATTTCTTCAAGACAAGGTTTGGACTCACTGCCCTGCTGGCAAACAGGAAGTTTACACTCTTCCTGCACAAGCGATGAATAAAGATTAATATGCATAAAAAAAAAAGCGACCTAAGGCTTTGAAATAAAAGAACAAACTGAAAGAAAGCAACATCAAGGAGCATAAGCAGCACATAGTATGAAAAGGAAATGGAGAAGAAAATAAGTAATAGCCAAAAAAAATGTAAGCACCAACCTGTATTTATACAAAATTCACATTAATTTAAGACAAATTTACAAAAGGAACAAATTGTCCACAGTATATATATACATCTACACACTTAAAAATCTCAAAGTAATAAAATCTCAAAATATATATATACATCTACACAGTTATGCATCTCAAAGTATTAAAATCTCGAAATACATATCTTGAGACATTATAATGAGTCCCAAAGATAGCAATCAATTCACTGGAGCCTCCCAGTTATCACAAATAATATAAAAAAGGCAAGCCTCAAAGTTCCAATGAAACAAAAACCAAAGAGAAACAGAGAAACAGTCTTTTCCAATAAGAATTGGCTCCCTTCCACCTTTTTGTCTTCAAAAATTCTTTTTTCCATTCTATCAAGATGACAAATACAACAGCCATAGCTGAACAACCCCACAATACTCTACCTATACTATTAAACCACATGAACTTGGTCTTTTTTCTAATATAACACAAGAACAAGGAGCAGTCCAACAGAGATTTGAGACGAAAATGAGATTAATCCACCCTCAATACTCTACCTATCCTATTAAACCACATGAACTTGGTCTTTTTTCTAATATAACAAAAGAACAAGGAGCAGTCCAACAGAGATTTGAGACGAAACTGAGATTAATCCACACATATATTCACTTCAGGAACAAGTGGTCTAAAGCTCTCAGCCTCCTTTACACATCATGCACCAATTGGCAGACAAGAACATCTTGGCTTGTCTTATTTGAAACATGTCAAAAAAGCATAATTTTTCCAATAAGCCATAACACATATATCCTACTAGATTGACATGGCGTTTCAGCATCAAAGCATATGCTCATTATATATGGCATAATGGACTGCAACAGCTGAGAGTTATTTATCAGGTTGGTGGTTTGGTTCTTGCTTCTATCTTCGAAACTAACCAGATCAGACCACATATTTCCAATAAGCCATAACACATATATCCCACTAGATTGACATGGAGTTCCAGCATCAAAGCATATGTTCATTATATATGGCATAATGGATTGCAACAGATGAGAGTTATTTATCAGTTTGGTGGTTTGGTGCTTGCTTCTATCTTGGCAAATAACCAGATCAGACCACATATTTGCATATATCATTATATTTGATTTAGAACTGCAAAAATATCATCTCCTTTTCTTTTTTAACCATTGATATTGAACAATTCCAATTGTGGAAAGAAAATTGATTATTTCCAATATTACAGAGGGAAAACCAAAATTTTGATATTCAAATATTGGATAACTCTTCTGCAGATATCTGCAGCCTGATAAGGGCATAAAGGGTTAAACCTAAGATATGGATATCCTCAAGAAATATGAAAATGCTTAAAAGGGTTAAGGGAAAAATGATATGAATCAGAAGAGATATTCAGCGATAAAAATAGTTTCTAGATGTGAAATGAGGTAGAAAGAGGATGTAATTCAACACACTTAAAAAATAAAAAACTGCCAGCCAAAAGCTTTCAACACTAATATGTAGATGAAAAAAAGATTATGAGAACAAATGCTAGAAAAAATAATGCTGTAGGAAAAAAAACCTTCCCAAGAATAAATTTTCATAAACATCTTCACCAAACCAATAATAAGATCCAAAATATATATTAAAACTCGTGTTGGTGCCATTCTTCACAAACAATTAACCCAGTTAAAAAATTATGAAATAAAAACACCAAGAACTCATAGACGAATATAAAACATACAAAATAAAAAGTTTAGGCTCAATTTTGATTTGTTGCGACTTTCAACTTAATCACTTTTTGCTCTCTTGTGGAAAGAATCAATTATATCTATGCTCTCAAAAGTTATATGTGCTAAATTTCATTTTCAAAGTCCAATTACAAACTCTGAACATACTTTATCTTAGAAAATATTAAGAACTATAAATTATTATTTAAGTAGATAAAAACTATTAAATATTAATTAAAATTTTTTAATTAAACAAACTAATAGTCAATTAAAAAGGAAAAAATAAGCCCTGGCCAATGGCCTGTTTGCTGCAAGCTTCAGCCCTTCTTGTCATGGGGTATCTTACCATATAATCAAACTAAAATTGATCAAAAGGCTAGTATGACTGCCACTTGGCCAGTTCTTTTATTTTTTTTATTTTGAAAAGAAATTATCAAATTCTTAATTTAATTAGATCATTATTGGAGAAATTAGACAAAAATAACACATTTGGTGGGTGCAAAACAACATAAACAACTTTAAAATATCTCCTCCATATTAAACATGGACTTCAATTTAAACAAAATGGCATTTCTATCATGCAATACATGCTTCATTCTCTAGTTGAATCAATTACAAACCATCAGGTTCAACAATTTTTGGCTATCCAGATATTTATGATAATTCCTTGGTTATGTTCAATTCATATAGTAATATAATGGATTGTAACTTAAAAACTTACTTTCATGATTTAGAAAACCTAAAGTTCTTAGATTTGATGTTAATGTCTAATGTCTTGTTGTGAATACTTGAATTATTGAATACAAATAATGTATGGTTGATGAGATGCATTAAAAATAGCCTATTTGGATTTGCATGTAGTTGTCCTAACATGGTGAAGCAGAACCTCATGCAGTTGTCTTTTTCTCCCATAAAACCCCATAAACCACATAACAGCTCATGGAATTGGGCTTTCAGAACTGAAGCTGCCAATTAAGCTCCTAGATCAAAATTTCCTTACAATTTTCCACATACAATCAAGTCACATCAAAAACCTTATTCTCTACATACAGAATAAATAACCAAAAATCTTACCAAAATTTTAATGTATAACACAATCTATAAACTATAACTATGGAACAACATAAACAAATTTAACACCAAATGTTCTAACATCAATCAAAATAAGTTTTAATCTGTCCAAAACAATAAACACAAACAATTCTTCTTAAATCTAACAGTTGAGTATAAGTCATGAAATAGATATAAAGGGACGAGAGAGACAAGAAATGGAATATAAAGGTCTCAATTATTGTTGTAATAGGAGGGTACTTTTTCATTGACATTTTTGGTGGTCAATATGGAGAACAAATTGGGGTGGTTATTTGTATCAACACCTGCCAACTGTGTTCATTTTATCTAATTTCCCTAATTATTGAAATTGCAATTTGTATTGTTTTATAAGGATTTTCTTTAATTGGATATTGACATGATCAACTTTAAGAAACAATATGATTTTGAAAAGATACTGTAGGTTGTTTTTAAATATATTTTATCAAATTGATTACAAACTAATCAGCATGAAACAGTTATGAGTCCTAGCTTAGCAATAAAATGATTATTTCCATAGTACGTCAACCTAAAACAACTACTAATTCTCTTTAGTCTGTCAAAGTAAACCGTGTATTTCACATACGTCCTTCCAATGCCAAGTTCAATATGAACATACATCATAAACAAGGAAATAGTTATAAAAACCAAGAAATTATATGAAGCAACAATCAGGATGTACTTAACATCTTGCTTGTCAACCTACACACAAGCAGAAGTAAATAAATATTACCAGTTGAAGAGTGGCGCATCTCATTTCCTTGGACAATTGAGTAGTTGCTGCAGTCCTTGAAGGAAATTTGGAGTCAAGTCCATCCTGTTGCTGGGAGTGGGTTTGTGAACCCAAAGATGTCTGCTCATCACAAGATAGCTTGTTATTGTAATCCCCATTTACTATGATGCCTGTCTGGTCAGGACAACTGAATGCTGGGGCTATGTTATGAGAACTATCAGAAGCAGATGAATATTCATCTACATGCTTGGGCAAACTTAGATTCTGAGGCGAGGTTATGGCATCAGCAGAAATCGCTCTCTCCAAGACCACCATACATGAACCACCGATAATACTTGAATTCTTTGAGGCATTGGAGCAACTCACTTTCCTTGCCCTGAATACACCCCATAGAAAAAATAGCAAATTCCAACCTGCAGTGAACAAAACAAATAAATTAATTTTAGCATTTACCATAATTCTAAATCAATAATATTATTTAATTTGGCCACAAATTCAGATCTCCATGCTGCAGTGACCTAAAGCAGCTGCCAATGAAATTGCATCCCAAGTAAAGGCATTGTTTTATATAGCAAGAAACAAAAATGGGACTACATAGAGAACCAAGACCGTCAAAGGTTGCAACTATCAGCAGTGGGAAGGTTTCTAACTCCATGAAGCATGTTCTTATACTTGATGCATACTAGAAACAAACACACAGAAATACATTCATAAGAAACCCCTGACAACAATTTTTTCCACCTTGAAATATGTTCTTAACCTTTTGATGCATATCATAAGCATAAATACAGAGACACATACACATATATAACCCTGAATATCTCTGTCAAGAAGTGTTCACAGATCTTCAATGTACCCACAACTGAGGTATAGTATATTATATATTATATATAATATTGCCCGTGATGCAAATATCAAAATCCAGAGTTTGTCGCCTCAAAAGCATTGTGCCCACAAAGACAAATTTCTTACTGCAAGCCCCAGAATTTGCATTGAAAATACATAGTTTGGCCTCACTGTAGGGTATCTAAATTAAACTGGGCGTTTGGAAGAGAAATTTAAGAGCTGATTCTTACGCTGACAGTTCTCAGGAAGCTGGCTGGATGGGAAAATCAGGAGTTCCACACCATCTAGGTTTCCCTTCAGTGCTAAATCATTCTTCATCATGCTATCCACCAGACACTTGTAATTTCTCTCATAGCTGCAGCAGAATAAAACAAAAACTTATATAGAGAACAGAATAAAATATAAAGCACCCGCAAGACCACTGTCGAGTGAAAAAATAAAATCGTTTGTCATGTACTTACCTCTCATGATCTTTCGCAAAGAAGTAAAGGGCAATATTATGTTCGTTTGCACCACTTTCATGAAACTTCATTGGCCATGTGCTCAAACGAGGTACTTCATTCAATTGAATTTTCTGTGGCAATTTGTTCACCATTTCAAGAACTTTAGGTGATGCATATGATGATAAATGAGCTTGAATTCCACTGCATAAATCTGGAAATTTTCCTCCCCTATGTACCTCAAATCCCCCCCTGCATGTAAGCAAAAGACGCTAAAGTAATTGAAATTTCACGAAGAAAGATAGGACCACCAAAGAATCTTATATAAGAAAAGAAAAGAAAACAAATGCATAGTATCCAATGGATGAAGATAAAGATTTAAGATGGGAAGTGAATCTCACTGCCAAATGTATTCATGCTCTGGGATGGCTGACATCTTCAAAAGAATTAATGATGCTGCCAAAGCGTGACCAGACAAGTCCCTCATTGGTGCCTCTCCAAGAGGAGCAGTTGAACTTGGATCCCCAACTCTCAAATCAGTGGAACGGGCATCAAACTGTTTGCCTTCTTTGATAGTTGATTGTTTGTAAGAGTCAGAGGAGGAACAGTTTTGTATATTAGTTTGTGCTTCTTCAAAGGAAATCATATTCTTTGTCTTATTTGAGACACATAATTGCTCTTGAGAAGCTGCTTCACAATCAAAATCCACATTTGTCATGCATAACCCATCTGATTGATCATTCACTCTATTCCTTCCATATGATAGAGGCAACTTATGCATGGCAGCCTCAATTGCAGCTTTCAACTTATTACCTTTGATCATCTCCTCCCTAGAATTCTTTCCAGCAGGTATATCGAAACCAGAAACATGTGGACTAGCGATGGGGCAACTTTCCACATCGTGACCCATTTCTTTACACTTTTTACATGGAACACCTTTTGAACCATTAGTAGTAGAAGGCCTTGGATAACTAACATTGGGTTTTTCACCCTGAGTCGTTGATTCCAGTGATCGAGGTAGACTATCTTGCAGAATTTCATTAACATTATTTGATGGCCTATCAGCAGTCCAAGAAGAACTGGATGAGGGCTCATCCTTGGGGACAACAAGGAGAGGCTTCTGTTCAACAGAAGAACTGGACATTCCATTCATTGGCAAAGCTCTAACTGCATTGTTTAAAAACAAAACAATCTCTTAATTTTGCACACACCAATTTGGAAGCAAAGGAAACCCAGTGCTCAAGAAAAAAATGCATATTAACAGTGAGCATCAAAAAATGACAAACAGCATTAGTATGGTCTTTCATCAAGAAAGGGCATGGGTATACGGGCATACCCAGAGAAGCTGAGACTTCTGCATTCCTACGAGATAGATTGATGTTTGACTTTGACAATGTGCTTGCTTTTCCTTCAGATTTCAAAATCTTTGACTCCTGGCTGTCACCTGCAAATGAAAGAGGCACTATTTCGCCATGAGATGTGAGCTTTTGATCAACCTTAGCTGTTGAGATAGCAGCACTAGCAGTTGCTGAACCAGGATGAGACTTATCCAACTTTGACAAATTTTTCCTTTCAAATACATTACGCTCTTTCACTTGTTTTAGTCCTTTCAGATCCTGAGACAATCGAGGTGAAAGGGCTCTAAATTTTGATTCGCTAGTACTTGTACGCCCAAAATTTGTAGATTTAAATGACTGAGATTTGCTCATTGCTTTAGAAAACCCTTCTTTCATATCAAGGGGTGCTTGTTCTCTGCTCCCTTTCTGTTTTTGAGGAACAACTTCCGCAACAAGTTTCACTTTTGGCTTGGAATTCAAAGTGCTGAATGAATTGGATTTTAATAAAGTACCTAAACAATGAAAACCATGAATCACTGCCCAAAATATCACAAATAGATTCAACAAAAAGGGCATATTTGGATTTTGCATAAATAATGTGTAAAAGAAAAGATCTTGAGCCAGAGAAAACGCATACCCTTGGAGGTTTGAAGCAGCAGACGACTAGGAGAACGTGCAGTTTCTGAGACATCAGTGCTGGAAATATTACCAAAAGATGCTGGCTTTACTTTCCCCTTATCTATGCTTTTGAATGAATTATCCCGTGATAAAGCAGCTGTTCTGGTAGGGCTGGATGATTTTGCTGGTCCTAGACTTGTTTCAACAGCCAGCCTTTTAGCTGCCACAGCAGGCTCTAGATTTTCATGTTGTCTCTTACCAAAGCTTTGTGCACTTAAATTGTTTGCTCTTTTAGCCTCTGTATCTAAAACTTTAAAATTGAGTTTCATAAAATGATCAGAATATAAAGTGTGTAGTGCCTGCAATAATGATTGCTCACTCAAAACACAACATGTTATTTCATCTTTACCTACCTTGCTTCTGGTTTTCAGTTTCCTCTGCAAACTTGCATTCTTCGCATAGCCATTCACCTTCAGGAAGTTTTTGAAGCATTTCTTTCATGCAATAGCTTTTATAGATAGCAAAGACAATGTTAAGACTCAATCTGTGATATCAAATAAAAAAATTGCTCTAGGCAACAAAGATAAAGACTCTATCTACTTACATGTGCTCTGCTCCATCACTGCATTTACTACAAATAGCAAGCAAATCCTCTCGTCCTGCATCCCCACAAATATCACAGACTTTTACCTGTTTCAAACAAAAGAATATGTTCAAAAAGTAAATTCATTTTCCAAAACTTAGATTATAAAATGAATAGAGAAAAGAGAAGGATCCCAAACAACCGAAAAGGAATCCTAGTGGTCAATTCCAGGCTAAAACTAGATCAAGTGTCAATAGAAGGCAACCAGAGTCCATTTATCCAAAACATAAACAAGAACAGCTTAAGCTCACTGGTAATGCATACATCTATTCCAAGTTTCTTTTTTTCCTCTCTCTCACTCTCTTCAATGTAACAGAAAAAGTGAAAGCATCATTTACTCACATCATGTTCTACAATGTCTGACTCATCACTCTCATCCCCAGACACTGCTTGTGGAGGCTGCATATCAGGTAACTCAGCCAACTCATTGAACTTCAAATCATGTTCATCACAACCTGAACTTTTAAAAGTTTCATCAGGTGGTTCCCCACCATCCTTCTCAGCTTCTTCTGACTTTGGAGATATTTTTGTCCAGGCTTCAGGGAAGCCTCCAACAAGTGACTTATTACTGTGAGAACGAGAAAATGGACTTTGATCCTTTGGAGAACCACAACCAGTATCAGCCTCTTTTGCAGAAGGAATCTCTGAGGAGCCTAATTTCTGGGAAAATGGTGCTTTCTTAGATCCTTCTGGACCTAAACTACAAACTAAAGCTGAAGTACGAGATAAATTCTTAATGTCTACATATCTGTCAGCATGAATGACTGCTGTATTGGCATCATGACCTCTAATACCACTTGACATATTATCATCATGTCCTTCCACACCCTTGGCATCATCATATTTAGGAGAGAAGATTCTCTTATCCAAAACACATTCAGGTTTCGAAGATACTTTATCCTCTCCACCAGCTCCACTAGACAACAACTTTGGATGAGTATCAAAATCTTCTGAAGTAACAGATGTATCACAAGACCTAACAGTTTCTTTGCTTTCAGCATTCACCAAGAAAAAATCATGACTTGAATTGGCACTGAGCAAGTTACTTGCTTCACTGACAGCATGTTGAAGACTGTCATATGGTGTACCTTTAGGGCCAACATTGTCATTGCCAGAAAGCAGACTTGCTGTTGTTTCCTG
Source organism: Anacardium occidentale (assembly GCA_026122585.1). Lineage (NCBI taxonomy): Eukaryota > Viridiplantae > Streptophyta > Magnoliopsida > Sapindales > Anacardiaceae > Anacardium > Anacardium occidentale. The sequence goes on along the minus strand of JAJEJH010000691.1, from coordinate 39,639 downwards.
ACCTGTTTCATCAGAGAACTCATCAATCTTTGATCCCATGACAACTATGTTGCGATGCATACAAGATGAACAAGGAGCAGAGCAGACGTTACAAGTTCCAGATTCTGCTCTCATACGATTTTTTTGACTCATGGAATGCTTACCAAATTTTCTTTCAGCCTGTGATGTTACCTACTAAAAACAACGAAAAAGTTAACTAAGCCAAGAGCAAGAAAAATAATAATGACAGTCCTAAAAATAAGTATGTTCATCCATTTCCAACCAACCAGAAAAATATGAAGATATGCCCCACCGTAATGGTAAATCCATGTCAAAAAATAGGAAAACTACAATTAAATGTAAATGAACTAATAGAATAGTTTAAATGGTATATCAAAGAGGTATGGCCCATTCAAAGACTCGTAACTAAAATGACCATCATTATATCAGCAGGAAGCATATTTCTAATTCATTAAAAATAGAAACTAAATTTAAAATTAAATAAACTGATAAAACAGTTTAAATGGCATCTCAGAGGTATAGCACGTTCAATGACTCAACTAAAATGACCATCATTGTGTCAGAGCTTTACAATCAGTATCAAACTGGTGTTTCATTCAAGGCTCTTAGTGTCGCCCTTTTAAGATGCCACCACTTTGCTTGGACAAGCCTGTCAAATTCCTGCAACCCCTCACAGAAAAATGTCTTTTCTCCTTAACTTTAGCACAAAGATAACTTATTCATACCTGCTTCTACTCCTAAATTATACCCACGAAGCATTTAAGGTTAGGAGAAGATGCACAGTATTTCTGAACTTTACAATGAGTATCACACTGGTGTTTACATTTTGCTTCTCAACCTTGAAAAGTATGGCAATATAACTGGTTTAGCCAATGTTCTCCATTTATTTATTCAAAAATTCATTCTGTATGCTTACTGATCTTAGCTGAGATTACAGCCAAAAGGTGTCTACTTCAGTGTGGTGCTTCTAAATTTCTCCTTAGTAAATAAAATAATGTCTTGTCCCTTCCTTTTATTCAGAAAAAAGACTCAGTTCATCAAAACAACTAAATAAAACCTCTGCCATATAAGCAGAAAAGAATCCAACGAAGAATGACCATCAATTGGTCTTAATTTAATTTTTTCTTTTTTTATTTTGAAAAAAAAAAATCCTACCGTAGTGTTATCCATGACAAAAGGGGCTAATTCATGTGTTTGTATATCTTGAAAACATATATATGTCTAGAATATATATTGACATAATCAAATTCATGTTTGTTGAAAGGAAAACAAAAAGGGTAATGGACCATTCAAGAACCCTTCATGATATATATATATATATATATATATATATATATATACACACACACACACACATATACAAGGATGCTACCCAGAGATTAGTGCATTTATATCCTACCATATGTTTCTTTCTACTCATAATTGTCAGAGAAAAAAAAATGTTACTAAATTCTTCCAGCAATCTGCAACAGATAGCAATAAGAGCAATCATTCTAATTCTTCTTCAATCAATCTTCTTTCAGTGCACAACAATGACTCCGCGTTTTGCATAGCCTAATCAACGCCTTCATGGGAGTACATATGTGGGTCAACTTGAAGACTCAACTATTTCCAGAACATAGGCCAACATATTCTTAAGATTTTCCATCAAATTCAAACTCTTAGACTCCAAATCAACATCTTTTTTCTAAATTACCAAATAATGTGTGTATAGCAACATAAACACATATGTATCCTTCCCAACAAAACTGCTCATTTCTAAGCCCATCTAAATTGCAATCCACCCCTATAATATCCTAATACCATTAAAGCTCATTCCTGCCCATAGCAATGTTATATAAACCCACGTGTGCTATCTAGAATCTATTATTTCTAGTCTTTTTTCCAATCCAATTAAATCCAATCTCCTTTCATAACATATTTAGGGGAAAATTAGCTAGGCTGAAAGCAGCTCTACTGCAGTACCTGTATCAATCTATAAGTCACTAGGTAACTTTTCTTTTCCATTTTTCATTTTTTACCTAACTTTTCTAAAAAAGGAAGAGCAGTACGTGTACTGATTCTAAAAGAACAAACTAAAAGAAAGAACGTGTCTGAGTCTCAAGAAGACAGTTTCCAGCAATCTAAAAGCACTAAAAGAAATGGCAAACAGGCCAAACAAGTACAGGCTCAATAATTCAAGTCTTACAGCCTAATTCACAGAAAAAATCACTAAAGTATTGAATGATAAAAAAAATACAACTTGTTAAAGGTGTATACAACTCAATATTTAAACTCCTCCTAACAAATCTGTTTCGAGTGAAGGATTCCAAGTTCTGTACTACCTAAACAACTTTTCATTCAACTCCTTCAAAGTTCACTTAATTGCTAACATTTTACAAGTCTATTAATGTGGCATATTTAAAACTATATGAAAAATCTTGACAATATTGCAAATTAGTAGTGAGAATAAAAAATACATAGATAGAGGGGAATTTGGATTTTCAACCAGTCAATTTATAAAATTAAGAGTCAGATAAGTTAATTCATCATACACAGAGCTAAAATAATTATTTTTCATACAAAGATATGATCAGTTTCCCATTGAAACTAATAATAACAGTTACATGGATTGAAATAATAGTAATCACACATCAAATTTCTCAATACGCAAATAGTTTTAATTCAATGTTCACAAGGAAATAACTATCACATTAGTGTTTATAATGAAAAGAGAGTGGTTCATGCGATTTCACGAATACTAAAGGCAACCAGCTTGCCTTATACTAAGTTTTCCTCACCTTCTATTAACCGAAGTCTAGACTTAACGAATACTTATAACCATAAATAGGTTTATGCATTCTTGAAAACACATTAAGAAGGTTTCACAATCTCAGTTGTCCATATCCCATAAACATGAAGGCAACAAAGAAGAAGAAACAAGAGGAAAATGGGGAAATTTGCAGATAAGAAAACAGTATGTAAATTACCATGTTATCTCATCATAATCTTCTGGACATCAAGATCTGCTTCCTCTACAGGTCCTTGCAAGCGACAACTGCCTCTCAAAACTGGTTTAATCTAAAAAGCCCACCAAAAATCGTATCGCTAGGTACAGCCAACACTGTTTACTGTGATGCTGATACATACAACAATCTAATAGTTATTAGATCAGTTTGGCAGCTTCAAACATATTTAACCTTTTAAGCAAAGAAAAAAGCCCGAAAACACAAACCGGAAAAAAAGACTACAATTTCTCGAAGTAGCTAAAAACCCTCATTTCGATAGAAAAATTAAAACCACCCTCCCTATTATCTTTAAAATTCCAAACCATCCAATCAAATAGAAATAGACACCAAAACATCCAATTAATTCGCTTAATTCAACAATAGACTTAACAAAAAAATCAAAAACTCGAAGAGAACCAATTAGAATAGTAATTGGAACACTAAATTCCCAAAATTAAAACATAAAAAAACCCTAATCCTAAAACATCCTTGCCTTAATTTCATAAACTAATTTCGTTGCATTGTGGAGCTCCTCCACACTTGGTTCCTTCGTTTAGGCCTCCAATCGATCGTGAACAGACTCTAACATCAACTCTTCGATTCTAAATTTAAAGACAAAGTTGCAACAATCACGACATGCTCTCTTCATATTTCTCTCTTGATTCTCACTCTAATTACAGATGCAATTTAAGAGTGTATTTATCCATTTTTCCCGAACACAAGCAAGATCGAAAGCTTATCTATATTTCAACAGTTTGTTTTGCACCTCTGTATGATCTGAGAAATGAAATGAAAGAAATCTGTAGAATAGTTGACGGTATGATGACGATTGTCTTGTCTTCGCCTACAAAGCTTTAAATTCCTTCTCTCTAGAATTAAGGGAAATACTTCTCTCTCCACTGTATTTTTTTTTTTTAATATTTTTTACCCTCTTTGCTTATATCCGTATTTTTGTCAGCTACTACGACGTTCGATCCATACATTTTGACAAGGGGTATTTTGTACTTTTGAAAGAGGAATCATTTGGATATTTGATTAAAAAACTCGGCAAAATAAAAAATCATTTGGATATTTGATTAAAAATCTCGGTAAAATAAAAAATATAAATAATTAAAAATAAAATACTTAATATTATAAAGGTGTCATTAAGTCAAATCAAACTAGATCAAACTAGTTTTGGTATATCTAAAGATTACGTTAGCCCATCGATAATAGAGAGTTAAGGGTTTGGGTCATGTTTCATTAGCCTTTAACAAGATATTGTGATAGTAGGGTTGTATGCTATCTGGGTCAGTCTATTTTTTTATATATATTTTTAAATTTTTTTAAATTTTGACCTCATGTTGGGTTTGTCGGGAATCCTTGATTGTTAAAAGGACATCCATATGGCAAAAAATTTTAAAAACTCAATCAGAGTTCAAGAATCGTCATAGGATACTTGTCCTTCAAATCAACATATAAGAACATTAAAACAAAAAAATCATAGTGTTCAAAGTTTATGCCAATATTTATAAGCTCCTTTGGTCTTTACGTGGCAATAAGATCACTTTCATGATGCTAGCGGTGACTAGCACGATCATGTAAGTAACAGGGTGCACAGGTGTGTGTTTGGTTAAAGGCCAAAAGTTAAAAATTGTTATTTTTGTCAGATTAATACAGACATTAGGCCAATGGTCATGCATAGCAATTACATGCCATGTTGTTTTATGCCCGACCATGTAAATCACATGCACGGTCATGCATCCAATGTTTATTCAATCCATGATCAAGTCAATTAGGTGAGATAACTGCATAAAGTTATTAATCATGATATGTTCCACCAATCATAATGTGCGCCCTTACACAAGGCACATATACTTGTGTGTCAACGAGTTATTTGAAATTCAAAATTAATTTGGTTTTATCAAATCAGATTTGACAAACACTATAGGATTTCACCACAAGTCAAAACACATGGTCATGTGCTTAACAAACATATAGTCATGAGTCAAAGTCAAAACCCTACTTTGACTTTCAATTCCAACATGACAACACCCAAACATAATACCCACCAAGACAAACAATCAAATGCCTCTAAAGCCTAATTGACTCTTATAGTATATGACCCACAAGCTTTTTACTAAATTGGTAGTGTTTAGATTCAAGACGAATCTATATACAAATTGTGAACGACCTCTAGCAAGGCATCACGACCATTCAATTAGTAATGTGTCATCAAACATTGTTGAGCTTGATCAACTCAATAGTTAATACGTAATACAATCACTTCATCATATTTTGTCTTCTAAGACTGAGATATAGAGACGTGTCTATCTTAGTGAATCCTTATATTATCATACATATGTCCAAACTAGATATACTAGATTAAGTAAAAACCTATTACCATTAAGGCCGTAAATTTATTAATTATGGATATTCTTTACAAAGATATCGCTTCCGTACTAAAAAATGATGAATTATATGTTGATCCACCATAGCCTTATGCTAGTATAGTCAATTGCCCACTGTTAAAATACCCTAGTTATAATAGCATGTTTGATGACAACAAACTGTATCAATTTTAGCATAAGATAATCTGACAACCCTAAGTAAAAGAACTACATGTACATATTAAGTTAAGAGGATATTTTCATAAACACAAAATTCAACATCTAAATAAAATTTTCTTTATGGATTTGTCTAGTGAATATGATCACCAAACCATGTATTCATGTGTTGCACCAAGCTATAAGCAATAACTTCGACATGTGCAAACTGTCACAAGCGCTCGATGAGGTCCCTCAACATTATAATAATCTTATCATCGTTGCTCATGTTTTAGGTCATAGCAATGTCGGGATTATGGATATTTTTATAATGGTCACTAATAAGTGCATAGAAAAAGCATGATCACTAAACTAATTTCTTTGTCTCGATTTTACCATATTAAGAACCTATTATATGCATCAAACATCATTTAATATAAAATACCTCTTTAATCACATAAAAATTAAAAGTTTTCGGCAATGCACTACAACGCTTTGCTTTTAGAATTGAAACATGCTCATTTCTATTTTTTGGTGCCATGGTGAGAGATTTGGTGTTGCGGCATAGGATGGTATTATGTTGCAACACATCTCATGATAGTACTGTAATGTCTAAGCTGCATACATGGTACTTTTGGTATTTTTACAATAAAATGTGTATTTTTATGATTAGTAGAAATTATATTAAGAGTAAAATAGTCATTTGGCTTTAATTTGGGCAGTACACATGTCAAATGAGGTATTGCCACATGTATAGTGCCAGTAGATAAGAAAATGTGTAAACTCGAGTAGACGATCTTTCATGCTTGAAGGGTACAATTGTTCATGTTACATTATTTCATGGCTTATATAAAGTCAGTTTGATTTGAATTTTATCATAATGTTTATTGCCTAAAAGTTATAACATGCTAAAAAGTAAAGATTGACAGCACAAATGGAAAACCCCAATTATCGTCATTCACCAGAGTTTGAGGAAGAGAGCAACAATATGTTCATTAGCTTTTGAAATTAAGTAAAATGCTTACCTTTGCTCTTGAATTCACTTGTTGTCCTATTGATATGATTCTGAATTAGAATGATTACCTTAAATTCATATGATTAGGTGTTCTTGTGATGCTTAACTAAATTTATGAACTAATTCAAATATGATTCATCTAAAAGTTTAGAAAAGATAAAGATGATAATGGTATGTTGATTAAATGATCTTATAGCTGAACTAGAACTGTGTTGTTGTGATACTTAAATATGTTTATGAGTTGATTTTAAACATGATTCAATAACTTTATGATTAGGTGTTTAAGTGTGGATGTTTATTATGATGTTTAAGTTTTACATCATGATTTAGTTGCCATAATTACTTTGGAAATCTTGATTAAATGATTTATTGAGTGCGATGAACAATATTTAATGACGAATTGTGCAATTAAGGATGAATTAAGTTGATAATTGAAGGAATTTCATAAGATTGAAATGTTATGTGAGGTTGAGTGATGAGTAGCATTTAGGTTAGATTTTTTTATTATAAATTGAGCTATTGGAGGTTAATTCATACCTTAGACATAAAATATGACATGTAGTGATGATTATGGATGGATCTTTGTCGGAGAAGGATTGAGATATTGACAAGATCAAGGTTGCCAAAGTTCGCCAAATGTGTAAAGCATGAAAAATGACCTTTTCTAATGAAAGAGGAATGATTGTGCGTGCACGTGATTACTACCAATGTTTTTAATTTCATCAAAAACATTTCATAGCATTTTCATTTTCATGGCATTACTAAAAAATATGAATTTCATCATAAATAAAAGAAATGAGTTTACATTTTTTCATAGACTTTTTATCTGAAACTGCATGTTTTTAAGATTTTAAGAAAAATATGATTCACTAAAAATGTTTTGAGATGGATACGAGGGGGCACATATGAGTTTGCATTCTTATTAAAGAGGGGTCAACTTCTAATAGAAAGGACATTTCATTAGTTAGAGATAGTGCTTTGCTTGTTAGATAGAATTCTGGTTATGTGCATTAGCTTTCAGGAACTCATATGGTTAGGGTGTCGAATCTCTATATTTTATTAGCTTGATCAGCATAACAATTTTAAGATTTTAGCTTCAGCTTTGTCTAATACATTTTTTAGGTTTTAGTTTTTAGATTTTAGTTTCAAATTTTAATTTTAGATTTTAGACTATTATGATTTTATGCTCACTTTTCATGGAACTGCTTTTAGTTTTTCAGACTCTTGAGTTATAGCAAGCTTTTCGAGCTAAGACATAGTTTTTATGCATGGATTTTAACATATTATTCATATCATATGATGCAAAGCATTCATGCGGGCTTTTTTGGATTTAAGTATCCTTTGAGGCAATGTTATAATTATCAGATAGGAGATAGTTTAAGAAAAGAATTAAAGGTTAGTGAATTTCAAAAGTTAAATATTTTACTTGCTGAGTGACTTGTCACTCATTCTTTTCTCTTGACTTGTAGATGCATTGGATTAGTGAGTTTGGCTAGACAGGATGCTAGGCTTTTAGGGGAGGTTTTATGATAGACTTTTATGTAAATATGGTTTGTTTTATGAGTGATGACTTTTATGTAAATATGATAAGATGTTATAAGCTTTTGAGGTACATTTTAAAACAATTTTATTAGTTTCATGAATAATATGTTTCGCAATAGCAAAGTTAAATAAAGAGGTACTCTTCCATAAGCACTTCTTTTATAATATTTTTTTTCAAATAATATATAAGTAATAGATAGTAGTTTTGAAATGTGATATTTTGATCAGGTTATGATTTAGGGACTTGATATCTCATTGGGTATTGGTTTCCAATCATATATTAGATTTGGGTATTACAGCTACGACGCTCATGTTTTGCCCATTTGTGTCTTGCATCTTACTCCTCTGACGTTGTGACACATGTCTTGGCAATATGGCACTAGCTTCCAATATGCCTTTATCAAAATTGGGCAAAATTGATTGTCTTTGAATTGACTCTTTACAAACTTGATCACTCTTGTGGTTGAATAAAGTTAACCAAGGCCTTCGTCACATCCTTTCAAATCCAATATAGTATGATTAACCTTTTCCAATGCTTGAATCATCAAAGTCCACATAAATCTAGATAATACTTCCTTGAACTGTTTTGCCTTTGCTCTCATATTTGACCCTTATGGCAGATGGAAAAGGTCCTTTAAAGCTTGACTTGAAGCTTGATCCGATTGGGTCATGTCATCCCCTCCCTCTTCAAAAGGATTTGACCTCAAATTTGTACCTGTATCAAAGGGAGCTAAGTAAACAATATTAAATATTGAATTAGTACCATACTCACTTAGGAGTTCAAGCTTATAGGCATTATTAGCAATGTGTCCTACTACTTAGAAAGACACATCTCCTAGTGGAAGCAACTTAGAGCGACATTTTGCTGCACAACATTCCTTAAGCATTTGCTTCTAATCTTAATCTCTAGGTGTAAAAATAACCTTATTCTGCCCTTTGTTAGCTTGATGAGCATATTGCTTATTCCTTCTTTCGATATGTTGTTGAACCATCTTATACAACTTCTTGATCAAATCAACCTAGTGTTCTCCATCCCACAAAGGTTTCCAAAAGTAACCATGTAAATGCATTACTTCTCAAAAGAATAAATTAGCCATATGGTTAACGTCGTTAGTTTTGTATGTATAAAATGTGCTAGCTTCGAAAACCTATCAACAAAAATAAATACCTACTGATATCCTAACGTAAAATCCAGTGATAAATAAGTATAAGATACACTAGGTAAGGGTGAAAATATGTACAATCTATGAGGTAAGAACCTAGACTTAGCTTGTCTACAAGTAATGCATCTTTTACAAACCCTTTTGAAACCTCTATGAAACCAAAAGAAATATTTATGCAAAATATCGAGGGTTTTAAGCATACTAAAATGTCTCATTAGTTCTCCACCATGTGCCTTTTTCACAAACAATTCACGCAATGAGCAATTAGACATACACATTTGATTTTCTCTAAACAAATATCCATCATGCCTAAAATGCTTCTTAAATACATAATGCTCATATGAAACATATATAGTTCAAAAATCAGGATCATCAATTTAATGTTCTTTAGTGTACTCAAATCCTAGCTATCTGGTATCAAGATTAAAAATTAGTGTGTACTTGTGAGACAACGCATCAACCATTACGTTTACCTTACTTCGCTTGTATTGTATCATGCAAGGAAAGATTAAATGAAGCCATCTTATATGACACCTATTTAGTTTTCCTGGTCCTTTTAAATGTTTCAAGGACTCCTCATTATGGAAAGTATTGCCATAGTCTTGTAAAATAGAAACAATAACGCTTGGAAGAGAAAAGTCAAGTTCATTAGCTAAAAAATTGGCCTCCTTGTTCATAAGTACAAACAAGGCTAGCCAAAAAAAAAAATGCCTTCTTAATCTTACTCTCTTTTGCATAAGAGATCACACTATTTATTTTTCTCTCAGCCACTTCTCTTCTTTCTTTTTCACTCATCTCTTTAGTGTTTTCACTCACTTTCTTTGTGTTTTCACTGTTTTAACCTCATCTTTTTGTCTCTCTCTTATTCTTTCTCTCTTAAGTCTCTTGGCCTCACTCTTTAATTTCATTTGGTTGTCAAAGACCTATTTTGGTGTTAAAGGTACAAGTTTTTGGATTTCCCATCTTTTTTAAAGGTAATATCTATGCACATTGTGAATGACTTTCCTATCATATTGTCATGGTCTCCCTAGTAATATGTGACCAATATGCGTCGATATTACATCACAAAGTACTTCATCACTATAATGCCCAATGGAGAAAAAAACTAAGACTTGCATATTTACATTGACCTCCCCACTCCTATTAAGCCATTGAAGCCTATAAGGTCTAGGATGTTTAATCAAAGGCAACCCTAACTTCTTAACCAATGTAGTATAAGCAACATTGGTACAACTTCCCCTATCTATGATCAAGTTACATACTTTACCACTGAGATGGCATCTAGTATGAATTATATTTTCCTTTTATTGTTTAGACTCATCAAACTTGATTTGAGTATTAAGTGCACGCTTAGCAACAAAGACTCTTTTTTAATCGTATACTCAATTCCCTCATAACCACACAATATTTAACGTATTAGAAAACCAAATCTTTCATCTTCTTCCCTTTCTTCTATAAGTGCAACCCTATTTAGGCTCTTATGAACCTCCTTACTAACTCTTTTATTTTGTCCCTTTTCCTCCTCTCTAGGGTTTTGTTGCCTATTGCTCCTCAATTCCTCCATCTCATCACTCAGACTACTCATCATATCATGTAACCTTTCAAATTGTTATTGCATAGTCCTCAATGAAAACTCTTTTATTGACATTGTTTCTCTAGGGTCATACTAGCACTGCTCAAATTATTTCCAAGCATTATCAAAACACACACAATTGTTCCTCAAAAGTGTTTTACACAAGCACTTAAATGTACCTCACAAGTGTTTTACTCAAACACACAAATATACCTCACAAGTACTCCAATATACATTTAAAGGAACCAAAAATTCAGACTTAGGCAAAAATAATGTCACTTATAAAGCAACCAAGAATTAGAATTAAAGACAAAGATAAAAACAAAAAGGCATAGAAAAAGGGACATGTTGAATAATAAAGAAGAAGAAACAAAAACTCTGACGAGTAGAAGCAAATGATGTAAAGTGGATAAAAATTTAAATGTAAGATAATAGAAGTTCAACAAGCCAAAGATTTGGTATATTCGGATTTTCCCAATAAACTTGTTGTAAATTTTTTCTTTTCTTTTTTTCTTAATGTATCACAATTCACAACAAGTAATTAACGATAATGAATTTCAACCAAAATTCAAGCAAATAATACAATGCACACTGATGTTAGTTAGAATGACTTTAATATGTGGAACTTCACTTTTTTTTTTTTTTTTTGTTAGACTTCAATGATGTGATGATGTATATAACAATCAATTGATAGGAATGTTAATAGGAATACAAAAGAACAAAGGAAATTGAATAGAATGGATTCTTGTCAATGCAATTAATTTTGGAAATTTTTTTTTTCTATAGATTGAACCAAAAATCAACAAGCAAACAAATAAAGGATAGATAGAAAAACCTAGCTAGAGCCTTGCTCTAATACAACCACAGTCTCGAAGAATATTAACCCTAAATAAAATTAATCTCTATAAAAAAGCTAGCATAGGTTTTGGGATTCTTATATTAAAAACCTAAAGAATCTGTCTTTAACCTAGAGATTATCAGACAAAAACCTAAAGAAACTTTGTCTTTAAAGTTTTGTGTTTATTAGTTCAATCAAGAAGAAAGAGAGCACTTTCTCAAGTTAATTCACAAACTAAATCTCATAACAATGGTAACCTTAATAATCTAATTAATTAATGAAGTTTAATCCTTACATTTTTTTTTTTTTTTTTACAGTCTTAATAGGGCTATGACTCCTAATTAAATACAAAGAATTTCATTAAAGTCTAAGAAAATCACATAAAAATTAACAAGTTTTTGGTGACGCATTGTGGTAGGAGGTCTAGCATTGCAATGCATTTCTTCTAAAATTGAAACATGCTTGTTCTCATGCTCTAGTGTCATGGCGAAAGTTCTAGCACTATGACTGAGATGGCATCATGCTATAGCATGTCTTGTAGCACTATGGCCCTCATGTTTTGCCTATTTACACCTTACATCCTTCATCTATTATGGTAGGTGCCCTACAGTCGACATGTTTGTTATGTGTTGGTTGTATTATTGATGAATCATTATAATTTGTAATGATATATTGATATTAATAATACAAAGTATTTTAATTATATTGTTGTTTAATATATATAATATATATATCTTAGTATGATAGAATTAAGACAACAAAATCAGATGACTGATCGTTCTTTTCATACACACTTATTAGTAGCCATACTAGAATAGTCTGTAATCTTAACATCATTATGAACCTTAGGCATGAACAATAGTGTAGGGATTATCATAGTATAACTGATCCTATCAGAAGATGATGGCAGTTTGCATGCATTAAGATTTATTGCTTGTAGCCTAGTCCCACACATAATTGCATGATTAGATAGTCATGTTTGTTGGACAAGTTTAACGATGAGGATCCTATAGGACACCTCAGAGGGGTATTACTATTCACTGTTTTATATAATATAATAATATAATAATATAATAATAAATAAATAAAGAAAATAAGGTCAATAATACCCAACCGAAATGCCTAAACTGAACGAATTTATCGCAGCAGAAAAACCTGTGGTAAAAATGTATACATACACATATACATGCCCAAATAAAAACTTGATTATATTAAAATATTCGCGGAATGAGTATGATAAAACATGTGCAGTTACAAGCAAATAAAACTGCATAAACATGCAAACCGAAATATGCTACAACAACATAGGTAACTGGATCCCAGATAGCAGCCAACTCCTCCTCCCAGCCCCCAACATTTATCTGCAAAAGAAAGGAAAGTAGGGAGTGAGTAATACATTCACTCAGTAAGTACTTCCTAACTCTGACCCTAAACCAATCCTTCTCGAAAGATTGCCACCTAATCTCAACACAGAATAGACTTATTCTGTTACTCTCATCTTCACTGACCGAATACTACCTCATATCAGATCGTAAAATACGTATATGAGTATACGTAAACAACCTAGAGTGAAGAGTAATCCGAGTAGTTGAACTCGACTCACTAATCTCTCTTACTTATAATCAATATCTAATTGTTCTACTATTTTACTTGCTTTCTGAAATTCACGTGTCATTACGTGGCTTTTCATGTTCTGATATTCTGCTGTTCGTGTCTGTAACGCGTTATTTCATATTCTATTCATTTACTGTTTCTTATTGTTTTATCATTTTCTGAATGATATATTGATGTGTCATGTAATAATGACATGCTATGCTGAAAACATAACTAGGTCTGGGCTTATATACTGAAAATAGTTTTCTGAAAACTGTTCATTGAAAACTATGCTATTGGATCCTGGGATCTTATATCTGAAAATCTCATAAAAGTTTTATCTGAAAGCTATGTTGAAAACTGTGTACCCTGGGGTACATGCTATATTGAAAACTGTGTTGTACAGACTGATGAATACAGGGATTCGACACCCTGGCCATGTGAGTTTCCTATGCAAACACGCGTCATAAACTGTATGGGCCACGTGATGCCTCAGGCCTTGGCCTGTAAACTGAACTGATCTGATCTGAATGCCTCACGCTATACTGTATCTGATCCTGGGATCAAGAAACCTAAATTTGCTAGCTGAGCTACCCGACATATGCCGATACATAGGGCTAGTAATGAGCATATAGCTCTTAGTGCAACAGGTATGCTGAAACTCACAAGTGCCCCCTCGTATTCACCCTTGGAATCTATGTTTTTCATCTGAAAATATGAATTCAAATCCTCAGATCCATTTCTGAAAACTTTGTATGGTATGTCATGCTATGTTGTTTGTATGATGCATCATGTATTCTTATTTGAGCTCATTTTACTGTTTTCTATCGCTTGGATAGCTTTTACTATGCACATTTATCATTTTAAGCTTACTTTTCTCTTTTCTGCCTAATGTACAGGCGTACGTGTCGTGTGCACGGGCGTGCATGAACGTGCACGCGACTGTGAGCAAGTTATGCATGTGGTCATGTGCGGTTCTGGATTTTCAAGCATTTTTCTCATTTTCTCTTAGTGCACGGGCGTACATAAACTATGTACGGTCGTGACCCTGCGAATTAGGTCATGCACGGGCACGTGAACACGACCGTGACCATGCAGAAAAGGTATTACGCACGAGTGTACACTACGGGTGCACGGGCGTACGTCTTACTCTGCACTTCCATGACCGCTTGGAATCAACTTGATTTCCAGCCAAATCTCATCTCAAACTCAAATTAAACATTTCCCACATGCAAAACACTTCATATAAGCATAATTTCCCTTTCACCAACTTCAAATCATAAGCACATCATCTAACCCATGACATAAGCATATATAAACACATATATTCTCACACATCACATGTGAATCAGCATCAATCATCAACATAATCATCTCAAATCATCATCAGCACACAAGGAGAGCATCACAAGCATGCTGGAAACAAATCTCATGCATCAAAGCACGCATCAAGCAAATCAAAACACAAGGGAAAGAGGTAAGAAGCACCTACCTCTTGACATACTTCTCTCTCTAGCAAAGCATAAGATCAAGCTGGATTGGATGGTCCTGGAAGCTGCTCTTCCCTCCTAGGGTTGCTATTCTCTGAAATTGAAATGGAAACTTTGGGTGAAAATGGTTTGGAAACCTGATAAGATCAACTTAAAAACCAAGGTGGTTGAAACTTATTGCACGTACGGCCGTACACCTCTCATGTACGGTCGTACATCCTGGGAAAATTATAAAAATACCATTTTCCCGCGCTCGCATGCAAATCTACTTAAACGGATCCATGCACAAGCCACCAAACTCTAGAAAAACTCTCGTTTCACCCCAAAACTTACTCACAACCCTAGAATTCTTAAAATTCTCAATCTAACCCTAGATTAGAAGCCTAAAAGACCAAACTAACCTTGGGACGTTACAGATCCCATATAGATGGTGTTGCCCCTATTTATGAATCAATTCTTATAACTTGATGGGTATATGTGATCCTTTGATTTGAGGTCTACTAGATCATCTTGTGTAAGGGCTAGTGTTGTTCAACTTCATCAAGCACACCACTGTTAATGGAGGAGTTATAAATATGAACAATTAGTCGTATCATGATTAGTATGAAGGTTATGGTAGATATAAAAAAGATTCATCACTTCTAAGCATGGTAGCATCTTTGTGACAATGTCCATAAGCAAAGAGACTAGCCATAGTTAGATAGGTTAGTGTTGTGTCTATTCCTAGTTTGGACATATATCTATAAAATGAGGAGCAATTGAGATAGATACGAATGTATGTCTCAATCTTGGGAGACACAATGTGATAAAGGGATTATATTGTACATTAACTATCAAATTGATCAAGCTTAAAGATGTTTAATGACACTCTACTATTCTAGTTGTTATGATGCTTTGCTAAAGGCCATTTATGATTCGTGCCTAAATTTAACTCGAATTTAGATACTACTGAGTTAGTAAAGAGTTTGTGGGTCATACATTATAAATGTCGGTAGAGCTTTAGAGGTATAAAAATGTTATTTACTGTTTATATTGTTAGAGGTGTCATGTAGGACATGCCAAATCTATTTGAATCAAATCAAAAGTTTAAATAAGAATTTTGCCTTGACACAAGAATGTGCGTTTGTTAGAAACAAAACGGTGCATCTTTGTAAGTAAAGAAATTTTGAGTGTTTGGAATGAATTAGTTTTAGCAAAGTCAAATCTAATTCAAAATTTGAATATCATGCTAATGTATGGGGAGGTGTCTCTAATGCATGACCATGCATGCCATTAATTGAGTGCTTATAGCATAGTAAGTTATATTACACATATTTTGTCTAACATTTAAGATGTTATGCATTATCCAAACACTAAGGTCATGCATATGTCACACGTAATTGTGTAAGAGTAGACATAGTTGTGCTTTTCAAATACATGGTCTTGTGCTCCTAAATCTACATAAAGGCACATGATAAATTCATTCACACATTTTGCCCATTTGAATACACAAATATATGACAGGTTTTTATCGTATCATACTATGTAAGACTTGCTACTCTTATTCAATTATCTTACCAAGACCAAGAATAGTGCGTGAATAGGTTTTTAACCTATCATAGAGTTGTTTGGAGTCGCCACCCAATGTCTCACTTAAAAAAATTGTATTGGTAAAGATGGACGACTAATTGAATCCTTTACAAAGGATTCAAACCATCCTCACCTATCCAGTAAGTGGACTTAAAGAGTTAGGTATATAGTGAGAGACACCCAGTCGCCTAGCTTAAAGGTTCACCTCTATTAAGGTGGTTTGTTTTAACAATGTTCACCAAGTTTAATTAGATTCCAATTATTAATCATATAAGTGTAACATATGTAATCATCCATAAAATGAAGCAAATTACAAGCACTCATCCATGAAATAAAATAAGTATTACATCCTTTTAGACAGATAAATAATCAAAATAAACCTAGACAACTATGAGAACTTGTAAAACAAATTGTTAGGCGATAGTAATAAATAATCATTCATTCAAGATTCTTGGATGCATCCATGGTGCTAGTTATCCTTTTACGCTTATGGAATCTATTGTTTACAGCTCTAAAAGTCTTTATGCTTCATCACACAAAGAACATGAACTTGCTAGAATATCAACACTTCTAAAACATACATCCATTATATTCCAAACTTCTTATTCACTTACCAGCATTAATCATAACCACAAGTGTTACTATAACCATATGAATCATTCAAAATAATCTATTATCAACATATGCATGACTAATCATGAAACGGAGCATAATCAAGAGACATAAAATACCTAAGACATTCCTAATTGACTAAATTGTCAATACTTATCAGTTCATCAGATGTATAATTGAAACATAAGAGTTGCAATATCATATAAGCTTAAACAAAACATAGTACAACTAATATGTGGGTAACCTAGATTCAAGCATGGATACTTATGAAAGCAAACTTTTATGCACTAACCAACAAACATTTATGTAAAGCTTAATATAGGAATTTAAAGAATGGAAAAGCTACAGTAACTTTCCTCTCAAGTTTTAAAATGTGTTCCCTTCGTTATTGATACTATTGTTCTATCACCTATTTTCTATTATTCCCTTTGGTGCTGAGCCTTTTTTTACTTTTGTTCGATCACCTAACCATCATTTGTGCCTCTCTTTGTGTCTCTTTCTTTGGTTTTCTTGTTTTTCATCTGTGTGAGGTTTTGCTCCTTCCTATTCATTTTCTACTAGAGTGTGGTGTGTATTGCTTATCTATCTTCCAGTCTCTTCCTTACTCTCATTGCATCTTGGTGTGTTCTTCTCTTTTCTTCTCCCCTTCTCATTGTTTTAATTGCTTAGGTTGGTCCTTGCTCCTAAGTGTGGCTTGCTTATTATGGTTATTTGTGTGGAAATTTGGGGTATAGTGCATTTTCATGGCCCTTTGTATGTTGTCTTGAGTGTGGGTTTCTTGTTGTAATAGTGTTGATTTTCCATTTCTTGTGTGTGTGCTCTTATCGATAGTGTGCTTCTCTTTATTGTGTGTTTTGGCTACTATTTCTAGTGTACTTTTTATGTAGTGTGTGGTATTCGGCTTTTCAGTGTAGGCTTTATGGCAACCTTGTCGGGTGTTCAAGGCTATATTGGGCAGGTGGTTCAAATGGCAATAGCAAGCCCTTTAGGGTTTGATGCTTCTGTTGTTAATAACGTGGTCCCTCTCATTCGTGGAGCAAGTTATTTGATATTTTAAAATGACATCAATGTTGGAATATATCCCTCCTCTAAGTCCTAAAAAAAAGGGCAAAATATATGGTTGCACTTCTTAAGGATCTTGCGTTGCAAGGGGCAAAAAGATGGGAATCATGTATGGTGGTTTTCTACTAGGTAGAAGGCCACTATATCATGTTGTAAAAAGATTTGCTTAAAGAATTTGGAATAATCATGGGCTTACTTAAGTGACATCCAGATAAGGGTATGGTCATACTTAAATTCAGTAACATGGAGGACTTGGATAAAATTCTCAATAATGATCACATTAGTGGCCAACCATTCTTCATTAGAAGATGGATGAGAAATACAACAATGTTAGCTAAAGAGATCAAAACTATTGTTGTATGAGCGAGATTCTCTAGGGTCCCTTTGCAATTTTGGAACTCAAAGGGCTTTAGTTACATTGCTAGTGGGATTGGCCATCCTCTAAAACTTGATGTAGTTATGAATAAAGGATCTAGACTTGACTTTACCAAAATCAACATAGAAATGGACTTGGAGAAAACGTTTTCGAATTCTTTAGATACAAAGCTTTCAAACAAAAAAATCATTAAGGTGAAGCATGAATACGCTTGGAGACTAGTCAAGTGCCAAACTTGCAGCTTGTCTGGCCATTCCAAGGAAGAATGCAAAGTAGGTAACATAAGGACTAAAGCTATCAAGAGAAACCCCCCTTAGTTTGCCTAGAAACCCTCTTGTTAGTCAGAAGGACCTCAAGGGGAATAACGTGTCTAGAACGGGCATTAATGGAAAAACTAAAGAAACTAGCATCATGGAAAAAAGAGTTGAAGCCAACGTGAAAAATAATAAAGGAAACAGATTTTAGATCTTGTGGACAACAAGTGAGTAGGAGGGAGATGGAATATGCATTGAGGATGGTATAATCATTGATGAAGGAAAAAGATTTGACCACCATGAGGAAGCCTATTCTCCTTCTAACTTAAGTGATGAAGTAGGACTAAGTAAGGTGATGGAAGCCCCCGAAGACCCCTTTACCACTTTAGGCTCGTCTGAAGGAGAAGACAAGATAGGAATGGAAAGTACCAAATCTGATAGTAGATGAGATAAGATGAGAAAATAGAAGAATCATCGTAGGTGAGACCACTTGGTAAGGCTATTATAGTTGATGAAATGGAGAGTAGGAACTTTAGAGCCCTAAAGGACCAAAAGGGTAGTAAAAAGAAGAATGGAAAAAAAGAAGGGAGCAAGTCACCTTCAATCAAAATAAATGCTTAACCTTGCTTTTTGGAACATAAGGGGTCTGAATGGCCTCTTAAAATAAAAGGAAATTAGAAAGCTCATTAGGAATAACTTGATGGACCTTTTGGAAACAAAAGTCAGAGAAAACAATAGCGAAATGTCAAAAATAACATATATAGGAATTGGCAATGGCACAATAATTATGGTTCTTGCCAAGGAGGTAGAATATGGGTTTCGTGGAACAATAGTAACCTTAATGTCCATTTGATTGAACAGAAGGACCAACTTTTGCATTGTAAGATTGTGGTTATCCTTTCTAGTGATAAATTTCTTACTACTTCTATCGATGGTGCCAATGATTATATTGAAGGAAGAGGGCTCTAGGAATACATCATCATAATTAGTGGTAATGTGGGAACTTGTCCTTGGGTGGTTATGGGGGACTTCAATGCTCTCAGAAAGAAGGATGATAAGATTGGTGGCTCGAACCATTGGAGTGTACATGATGATAAGTTCAACAATTGTTGTAATAGTGCCCAGTTGGATGATTTGCGTCAGGTTGGCCTATTTATGACATAGAGCAATATGAGTGAAAGGCCTCGAAGAATAGCTTGCAAATTGGATAGAGTTTTAGTGGATGACAACTGGCTTGACAAAATCCATGCACACTGAACAGATTGTATAATACATCTGAATCTAAAGTCGTTCCCTTTTGGAGACGTGCATGCAAGGGTGCTCATAAGTTCCCCATCTCAACAGTCTACTATAAACTGCTTTATAATTTACATACTTTTTATGCATTTTCACTGACTGCAAACTTAAGTTTATAAACATTAAATCTGTGTGAAAAACTTAAGTTTATAAATAAGAAAATGCTTTTCTATAAATGCTTATTGACTTATTAAATCATGAAAAGTGTGTCTACACATGTATATACTCATTTCTTAGCTGTTATACATTCACATAATCTTTGTATCAGATTTATTCTGCTTAATGTCTTCTCATTTGCTAAGCATCCTTGTACATTATTAATACAATGATAAACATAAGATTTATTAAGGTGTAACTTAGTCATTACTAACTTCTAAGTTACCATGACCTAATATTTATCATTTAAGCTTACTAAAAATAAATTAGGTCACACCATCTTAACAAATACCAAGTCATTACAACTTGTATATATAAATAAATATTGCATGATTTAACCAACTTGGCTATAAATACATCTTGAATACTTACTAATATCACATTTTAACCTTACCATATCACTATATCCATTTTCCAAGATCACATAGCAAGTTAAGTTTCTCATCATACATACATCAACATAATACATCAATATCATATATTCAATCATTTAACCTCAAAGTCACTTCAACTCCATTTGCTTCCTGTTCTTTTTACATAGTCAAATTTTCCTTAATAATTGCATCAAATATTTTCTTTTCAAACTAATTTTATATCATTACATCTCCATAATATTATTTAATTCTTATATCATTAACTATCAAACTAATCAATTTCAATTTTTTCCATAAACCCTAAAATGAGAAACATAATTTTCCAATCAAAGTTATTTACCTTCAAGCTTTTTCTTTGCTTCTTCTTCTTCCTTTGAATAGTTTTTCTCTCTCTAAATTCCTAATCCACCATTAAAGAATTAAAACATCACCTAATACATAAAATTTTAACAATTTTTTGCAAGATTTTTACCTTATATGATGATGGAAACACTTTTCTTGAAAAATCTTAGCAAATTTCTTCACAAATCCTCTTGATTTCTTGCAAAATTGGAGAAAAGAAAAGAGAAAAGAGTAAGAAACATCCAACTGTTGGGAAGAAGGAAAAATGGAAGAAAAAGGACATCTTTATCCCTTTTAATTAATTAATTATGCCTAATTTCTACAAATGCCCTTCATCTTTTTTATAAATTACATTTATACCTTTTATTCAATTTACCAAAATCAACATTCCTAACATATTAATTACCTTATGCCATTTCTTTTCAATGTCCACTTTATCCCTTGAATCTTTTTAAAATGACCATTTTATCCTTAGTGCAAAATATAACAATTACCTTTCATCTTTTTCAATAATTTCATCTACGTTCTTATGCAATTTACTAAAAATGACCTCCTTAAACATATAAATTACTTTATGTCCTTTTTTTTTTTTAATTCCCACATTATTCTTTGAATCTTTGTAAAATGGCTATTTTATCCTTAGTGTAAAATATCACTCTTTTATATATTTTCCAAAGAAATTTCTAATAAAACCATTAAGGATAATTTTTATTAGGGTTTTTTGAATATACCTAAGTGTGGGTGTGACATGTTTCTAATATTATTAACTATAATTACATAATATGAGTTTTATTCAGGATACTATACATTGGGTTTTAGCTTACCACTACATAATTCATTTAAACTTCTGCATACAATGTTTTAAATCAAGTAGTCAAAGTGGAACCTACTACTATATATTAGAGGTAATTTCAGAATAAAAAAATTTCCTATATTTATAGTATACTATAATATATAGCAGTAGGCCTTACATGGTCTTGAAATATTATTGGCACCATTTAGCCTCCTTCATGTAGGAGTAAGACTAGAGTTTTAAAAGCATACCTTTTAGTTGCAATGGTAGAGTTAGAGTTGTATGAATATCCATGGAGTTATTGGATATTCCTTGTCACTTGTGATCGATTAAGGTCTTGTAACACATTACTTGAAACATCAAATTCAATGGAAATCTTAATATTAAAAAGGATACCATTCCCATAAAATATGAAATAGTTGAAACTTAATGCGATGAGTCTTATATGTGAAACATATAAAATATGACTTGAAACCTTTAAAATGGAATGTGGCAATTGAAACCTAAATAAAATTTTTATAAGCTTTTAACATAATAATTGAAACTGGTAACATAAACTTGAAATTAGTAGAACTTGATATAAAAAACAATGTATTTGAAATGGACAATTTACCAATTGTAATTATTTAACGTCAAATTGATACACAGGAATTATATTGAAACTTGGAACAAAATGCATAAATTATTTAATATAGAATATAAAATTATTCACTGTGTATTGGAAATAAAGGAATTTAGTATCCTTAACAATAGACTTGTAACAATTACCATGTCATTAAAAAAACATGAATATGGTTTCGACACCCTTGAACACTTGAAACTAAAGATAACATAAAAGAAATATATAACATAAAAGTTGAGTAATTTAATATCAAACTTGATACAATACGAACTTGATATAAAAGACATTTAAATAGAAACAAGTAACATGCTAATTAATACATGTGATGTAAGGTTAATCTTAATAGTAAATTTGAAAATTTTAAATGATATTTTTTTTTCGCGTTACAAATGAAAAGATTTTTATTCTAAAATCTAGAAATTTCAAAACTTTACAATACTGTACTTGAAAATTCTACAAATTTATTATTACATAATAAATTTATTTCTTTCGTCATAACAAAATAAAGTTAAATTTTTTAAAAATTTGTTTTTTGAATTAAAATTTCATTGAAAAAGAAAATAACCTATATGAAATATTGAATGTTTACTTAACATACGTAACATAAAACATGAAGTTTTTAAAACTTGATACTGGTAGTCTATACTTTTCAACTACATTATTATATTATATGTTTAATAATCTTAAAAATAAAGCCAAATGTACAAATAAATATTACAAATTTATCTATACAAACTAAGGTGGCAGTACATGATTGAATGATGTAATTTATTTTTTCTTTCACTTCAAATTGAATTAATCATATATTGCCACATCAAGTTGTATGGATAAATTTGTAAGATTTGTTTATGCATAAAGTAATACTCTAATCTTAAACATTTTACTTTTCAAGACAATTGTTAATTACCTCACTAACAATAAACTATGTGTACACAATTTTTATATCCACTTTATTTAGCCAAATGATGTGTATTATTATATATGATTGGGTGATTTTCAATTAAGGATAAATTAATACTTAATCATATGATGACATATCATCTAAGTACAAAAAATATGTAAACAAATTGCATACACATAATGTTACTCCTTACCTAATTGTTTAATATGGAATTGAAGACAAAATTTGCAATTAAGTTCTAAACCAACATGGGTGATGATTTAGCACATGTTTTCCATGTCATAATACTTGGGTTAAACGTTAATTCCTTGTATCTACTTTAAACTCACAATTTTGAATAATTTGAGCTGAAGAACTCCATCTTGAAATATATGGAAGCAAGGTGTGGAGCATACAATTATGTAAGGATGTGCACAAGAGGAAACTTATAGCTCAGGACCACTTTGAACCAATTGGAGTAGGGAGAATAAGACAAATTGGCACAAGCGTAAAGGAGAATGATTACATTAGAGGAAGTGTTTGGTATTTTTCTATAGAGATGCTCTTGGGGTAAAAAGGATTTGTAAGAGAGTGGTTATGAGAGTAGTAGAAAGGAAGAAAAGCTTTGTAATATTGATATAACATCTAGAAATAAATATGTGTTTTGCTTTGAAAGAGTGGATGTAAGTTTGCTATTTTGGCAAGTCAAACCACTATAAATGTGTTGTCTCTCCTTCTTCATTCAATAGTGTGTCATGCTTTTGCTACATATTTCTTTCATTTGTTGTTTCTATTGGTGTTAGGTGTGTTGATAGATTATAGATTACTAATTTCTTCAACTAGTATCAAAGCAAGGTTGCTTTATGAATATACCTTAGAGAGAAACACTAAAATCAAAGTGGTAGCCATTTTGTGTCCACTTTCGAGTCTCATATATGGATTCTAAATTTGAGGTGGAGTACTTTAAGAGAGCCATTGATTTTAGTTAGTGGAAGATGAAAATGGGGGTAATTTTAGTAAAAAATACTAGCTGCAACACTTGAAAGTGAGTACAAACTCCCTAGAACTATGAAGGCATAAGAAAAAATAGAGCTACTAGA
Organism: Anacardium occidentale; assembly: GCA_026122585.1. Classification (NCBI taxonomy): domain Eukaryota; kingdom Viridiplantae; phylum Streptophyta; class Magnoliopsida; order Sapindales; family Anacardiaceae; genus Anacardium; species Anacardium occidentale. The sequence goes on along the minus strand of JAJEJH010000691.1, from coordinate 15,477 downwards.
GAAAGCTTATAGCTTATTGATTTTAGGTTTATGAGAAAAGTGCTTAGAGAGCTGAATAAATAAAAGTCAACCATTGATGTTTGGTTTTAGAATGGATGAACAAAAATACTTTTGATGATAATATAGATGATTTTATAAGCATAATCCAAGATCATGCTATGATTCTTTTAAACTCACTCCCTAAATTTTTTACAAATTTTGTTGATGTTGTAAAATATGGTATTGCCCCTTAAACTAGAATAAGTAATGAGAGCTATAACTGCTAAGGGAAAAGAATCAAATCTGCCAATAAGTTTCATAATGAAGGATAAGGTCTAAACATCCAAGATAGTTAGATGAAAGGCAAATTTGAGGAAAGAGAGGAAATCAATAGGGAAGGTATAGATCCAAGTCAAAGTCTAAAGTTAGAAAATGTTTTTTGTGTCATAAGAAAGGGTGTTTTAAATAAGACTGTCTTGAACAAAGAAATAAGAAAAAAAGTGGATGCTAAAAATGGGAGTGCAGATGTAGTTTCTATAGAATATGATATCTTTGAGGTTTTAATTATGTCTAAGAAGAAAAATTGAAGATGAATGGATTTTAGACTTTGGTTGCACCTTCCACATCCCACCAAATAGAAACTTGTTTAGCAATTTTAGGAAGTAAATGCTGGAAAGGTACATATGGATTGTTTCCCCTCGGCCTCTCTTACACCCTATCTTTGTCAAAGCTTAGATAGTCATGCAAGAGAGATTAGGGAGTCTTTTATTGGGTTAGATGCTAGGTTTGTTGGCTAACTTTTGTTATCTGAACTTAGTTTGTACCTTTTTATTTGTTTATACATATTTTAATTACAAAAAAAAAAGGTACTTATGGGAAACAATACAACATGTAAGACTACTGGATTAGGTGATATTAAACTAATGCTACTTGAAGGATTCGTGAAACCTTAACAAAAGTGAGACACATTTTCTAACTTTAAAGAGACCTCATCTCTCATAAAGTTTTAAATTCAACTAGTTATTGATTCAAAGCACAAGATGGGAACTTGAAAGTCACTCACGATTTATTAGTCTGAAATGAAAAATAGATTATATCTCTTGGTTAATTCTACTATAGAAGGTATTACAACAGTCTTATCACCTAAAGCATTAGACAAAGGAACACTTTGGCATAAAAGATTAGCACATGTTAGTCAGAAAGGCCTAGCTAAATTAAGTATACAAGGGTGCAAGAGAGGTCGAGGGGAAACAACCCAAGTAGCTACAACAAACAAATTTATACATAATAGAAGTTAAAACCATTTTCAGTTCAAGGTCATTTTTTCAATCTATTTTTATCTCTATATTAACATAATTACAGAGCTTTACAAAGATAAACATCTAAGTTGAAGGACCTGGGTCATGTAATTGGTTCTAAACAGCTTTACAGAGCTTTATAAACCTTTTATGATCATTGTGCTTACGAGAATTTGAAATGTGTTAAATTTGGAATTGTAGCATCATTCTAAAGCTCCTTTATAGTATGCAGATTCAAATTTTTGGAGGCCTTCAAAAACTCTACCATGTGGGGGTTATAAGTAGTATATGAGTATTTTGGATGACTATTCTAAAAAGGTATGGGTGTGTTTTTGGAAGTCCAAAGATGAGGCATTTCAAAAGCTTAGAAACTGAAAAATGTTAATAAAAACTCAAACAAGGAAAAAGGTTAAGAAACTTAAAACTGATAACAATTTGGAGTATCTAACCAAGGAATTTAACAGCTTTTATGAAGAACATGGTATCAAGAGACACAAAATAGTTAGGGAAAGTCCTCAACAAAATGGCTTGGTAGAATGCATGAATAGAACTATTTTAGAAATGTAAGAAACATGTTGTCATGCTCTAAATTGCTATCCCAATTTTGGGTAAAAGCAAATCAACTGTTGACTATTTGATAAATAAAGTCCTCTTTCACTAGTCGGTTTTAAAACACTAATAGAGCTTTGGTACAGACATCTAACTAAATGCAATAACTTGAGAGTCTTTGGATGTACAATCTTTCTACACTCTAAAGATAGAAAGTTATAATGTATGTTTCTTGGCTACCAAGATGGTGTCAAAGTGTATACATTTTAGAATCCAATCTAAAAGAAATGTATTATAAGTCATGATGTTATTTTCAAAGAAAAAGAATTTCTTAGATTGAAAAGTTTTGAGGAAGAAAGTAGTTGACTAAATATTGAGTTAGAAGATAAACTTTAACTTGTTACCCAAGATATTCAAAATGAACAAAATGCACTTAAGCATAAAACTGGTGAAGAAAAATTAGACCAAATAGAGACATCAAAATGAGTTGTAAATGATGATAGAGATGAAGTGCCATAATTTGATGATAATGACCTAGGGAACCACCAACTAGATAAAGACCATTCAAAGAGATATATTAGGCCATATAAAAGATTTGAGTTTGCTGATTATATGGCCTATGCCTTAAAACTGAAGTAACATTGGAAGATGATCCAAAGTCAACAAGGGTTAGTTGTCATTTACGGAAAAGAGTTATGGATAAGGAGTATAACTCTTTAGTGAAGAATGGGACATGGGAAATAATCAACCAATCAGTGGGTGGAAGAGTTCTTAAATGTAAATTGATTTCCAAGAAAAAACCAAGAATTTTAGGAGTGGATCCACCTAAGTACAAAGCAATCTCCATATCATTGGTATTAAAAATTTGATAGCTTTATGATCTTTACTGGTTTTAAAAGAATCAAATTTAATAGTTGTATTTTTTTAAAGGGAATTAATAAGATTGTTTTCATTTGCCTAGTGCTTTATGTAAATGATTTGTAAGTGGCATGTAAAGACAAGGTTTTATTGAAAAATTCAAAAGATTAATAAGCCTATAGTTTGAAATAACAGATCTAAGCAATACCAAGCAAATTCTTAGAATGGTTATTCAAAGAAACATGAAGCTTAGTACTCTTGTCCAAATTTGTAAAAACTCTTCTTGAGCAACACTTTAAATTATCGTTAAGCCAATGTCCATATACATCAAAAGATAAAGGAAAAATGACCTAGGTTCCATACTCAAATGCATTATGAAGTTTAATGTATTTGATGATATATTCTGGGCCAGATTTGGCTTAAGCTATAAGTGTTGTTAGTAGATTTATAAAAAATATAAGAAGAATTCATTAGGAAGCTCTTAAATGGATAATGAAATATTTGAGAGGCACTAGTGAAGTAGGACTTCTTTCAAGAAAAAAGAAGCAAAGGTTGAAAACTTTATTTTTAGTTTCGTCGATGCTAATTATGCATGGGATATTGATAGAAGAAAATCAATGACTAGTTTAACTTTTACTATTTATGGAAACTTGGTAAGTTAGAAAGCAACTTTATGAAGTATTGTGACTTAGTCAACTATAGAAACTAAGTATGTTACCATTATCGAGGCAACCAAAGAAGCAATGTTGTTAAAAGGTTTGTTTGAAAAGCTTAACTTTATGTCAAAAATTGTGAAGTTGAAGAATGATAGTCGAAGTGTGGTTAGCTTATACGAGAATCAAACTATCATGAACCCGTAAAACATATAGATGTATGTTTTCCCTTATAAAAGATTTGGTGGAGCAAAAGGTGATTAAAAATTCCATGATGGTTGGGGCTAAAAATTTATCAAACACAGTTACGAAATCAATGACAATTGACAAGTATAGACTTTGTATGAGCCTATTGCAGTTTGAATAAGGTACTTTGAACTTCTAAAGTATGACACCGGTTTTTACCGCATCGAGCGATGACAGACTTACTACTCTTGTTTAACCACCCTAAACGTGGTCAAGAGGAGCGCATAACGGGTTTGTGGCCCGTTATGGAGTTTACGAAGTTGCCACCCGAGGGTTACTTCGAGAAAATACACATCGATGAAAATGGACGATTTATGAATCCTTTGCAAATGACCCAATTATTCTTCACCTACCCAATGAGTCGGGTTTGGAGAATCAGGTACGGCGATGGGAAAGTGATAGGCACCCACGTCGCTCGGTGTGAAAGCCGGTCTCTACTTTTGTGGTTTGTTCGCTAAACGCGTTACCGAGTTTAATTAAGTTTCATTCTATCATGCGATGCATTATTAATATTAATCATACATATACAATAAATTACATTCATCCATGAATATAATAAAACACAAAAAAAGAAAATTAAAAATTACAACTATTTTTTCATACACCCTTATACATTTCCTCTAACCTTAAATAAATCTATAAATTAAATCCATGCAAAACAAATTAGGTTAGTCATATAATATAAAAAAAAAATCAACATCCATACCATAAAAATGAAAATAAAATAATAAAAGCAGAAAAAAAAATTAATATCACATTCCTTTACATATACACCCCTATACATTGAAACTAATCCTAAAAAAATCTAAAAAGAATAAATAAATAAATAAATCCTGTAAAAATAATTTTTATTAGTTAATCCAATAAATAAAATAAATACATAGATATATAAAACGAATAAATCTTGCAAGTAAAACACAGAATGCAGACCAGCCAGCCCGCCCAAGTAACTATGAAATAAAAATAAAAATTAAAAAAAACTATAATCAAAACTTTGGCCCAAGTAAAAGCAGCCCACCCGATGAAATATACAGAATGCAGACCAGCCAGCCCGCCCAAGAGAATAGGCAGCATGCAGCCCAACCAGGACAGGGAAATGAACAACATATGGCCCAATAGAATAAATAAGTGAAATAATAAATACAACATAGGCAGCTTCTCCCCATATGAGTCGAACCGGGGCGCTGAGGACTATAGCTCCCGCCTCTGACCACCAACGCAACCAGCCACATTGAGTTATTTGAACGTAATAATAAACTATGTAACAAACACAACTACGCAGATTTTCCAAAAATAAATACAAAATGTATATATGTTATACACATATAAAATATATATGCATATACATGTACAGTAATATAAACACTGAATATATACCATTAATACATAATAAAAATAAATATACAACATACACAATTCAAATAATTATATTATATATGTAACTTATACATATAAAATAATACATACACAATATGTAATAAAATGAAATAAATATATATATAATTATGATAATAATGTACAAAAATAATAGTAATGATGATAATATTATGTACAGTAACCAACAAAATAAAATCAAATAAAATGGATACATGACCATCGTATGCCATCAAGGCAGCCAGTCCTATCCATCTAACAAGCACACAAAAAATGTATATATATAATATACATGAATACATGCAGGATTCGAAACACAGTCTTACAGAATAATTATTGTACATGTACATACAGCACAATATAACATGCATACATATAGAACTTAAAACACAGAATACGAATGCAGTAAAATACAGAATATACATAAAAGGAGGACAATACACGAAATAAACTAAATACAAAATATTAACAGAATTACAGCACTCAAAATAAAAAATAAATAATTTACATAATATATAAAAGATATATACATATTAAAAAATGAAATTTATATGTAGAATGTTTACATATGCATAAAAATACAACAAAGAAAAACATATATATAAGATAAAAATACAACACACCAATTATGTAATACAATTTTTATGCACATGAAATAATAAAAAAAATACATGTATGAATATTATTTATAGAAAAATCTCCCTTAAGGGCGTATTTGAAAATTACTGATTCAAAGTTTATCGATACTGAACCGAAGACCGTAAAGCACAGATTAATTTTCGAATATGTTAAATTTTCCAAAAAAATTTTCTCTTCCTTTTTTTTATTTGTTTTTTGCTGTTTGTTTTGAAAAAATGCTCCCCGAGAAAAATTTTTTTTTTCTCTGAAAATCCCCCCTTTCGAAATTTTTCTCCCCCCTCCTCCTCTCTCTCTCTCCCTCATAGAGGATTTTTTTTTTCTCCCCCCTGTTTTCCAAATGAATGCATGCTTTTTATAGTCCTTGTGAAAGTGCAAAAGCAAAAAAATGGCTGGCAGCCTGCCCAAGGAGTAAAAGAAGGCCATGCGCACGCACAGTCAGCGTGCGGTGCGCTGGCCTGGACAGGAGAGAGAGAGAGAGAGAGACTTGTCCAGAAGGCAAGCAGCGACTCAGCGCGCGCGTGCAGGACAATCGCTCTGAGAGCCCGCCCCTGCAGCTGTCCAGCTCAGCCCGTGCGTGGTCGACACGGGTGCGCTGCAGGCCAAGTCCTGGGCCCTGCGCATTGGGCTTCCTCCTTCTTCTCTTCTTTTCCTTCTTGACTTGGGCTGGCTGCATGGGCTTGGGTCATGGACTTTTTGGGTTTTCATGATTTTATGATTTTTTTCTCTTTCTTTTGTAATAAAAATAAAATAAACACACATTTTTTTACTAATTAAAATAAAACAAAATATTTTTTTTATTTTTAACTCATCCATCCTCGGTTTGACATCTCAAAAATTCTAAGTTAACATCCAAACTTTTCATCATCGGGATGACTCTGTTAAATCCAAAATGGGATGTCTACATAAAACAAAGTAACAGATTGAAGCAAGTTCCAAATTGGAGAATTGTAATGATTTGACACTTGCTTTCCACGTCATAATAATTGGGTTAAATATTAATTTCTTGTATCTACTCTAAACTCACGGTTTTGAACAATTTTAATTGAAGAACTCCATCTTGAAATACCTAGAAGTAAGTTGTTATGTGTATAGTTCTATAGAGATGTGCACCAGAGGAAAAGTTGCAGTTTAGGATCACTATGAACTAATTGAAGTAGGGAGAATAAGACCAACTAGCACAAGGGAGAGGGAGAATGATATATTGGAGGGAACGTTTGATATTATTTTTGTAGAGATGCTCTTGGGGTAAAAGGGATTTGGAATGTGAGAAATATTAATGAGGAAGAAAAGCGTTATGTTGAAACAATCGTCAAAAATAAAATTTGTGCTTTTGCTTTGAAAGAGTGGATGTAGGTTTGCCACATTGACAGGCCGAACCGCTATAAATATGTTGTCTTTCCTTAATTCAACAGTGCTTGTGTGTTGGCTGCATATTTCTTCGATTTATTGTTTGTGTTGGTGTAAGGTGTATTCACAGATAATAAATTACTGATTTTTCCAACATCTATATCAAGTTATAAAATATTTGGAAAGAACAACATTGAATTGAAAATTAGTAGAATTTATATATAAAAAGCCTCCCTTCTGAAATTAGTAAATAATGATGTAACATTTGAAACTTTTATTATCACGCTTGATACTTATCATATTTGAGTTACAACAAATGAAGTTAATTATATATATATTTTTTAAAAATAAATGAAGTAAAAATTAATTAGAAATTTTAAAATTTGATTCATTTAAATTTCTGGTACAACTTGTTTATAATCGCCAGTTGTCTCTGTTTATATTAAAATTTGGCTAGCACATAGCAGCCATACAGATTGCGAGTAAAAATTATTGTGTAGCTTCAACTGGTAATAAAATCCTGAATCCATCGTGAAAAATAGCGAAAACATTCCTTTTAAGAAAAATAAACATCGAAATGACACGTTTATATTTGGCCTCCAACTACCACCGAATCTAGAATACGTGCAAAGCCAAAATGTTGAACACCTTAATTAGCACGAAGACATGCAAATGAAATGCAGCTGCTCACATTAATTATTTGCTATTAAATTAACACATTGTTCATGTTTTTATCACTTTATCAACAATAAAACATACAAAACTTAAAATCCATGTATTATTAAAATTCCACATGGTTATCAGCAAAACAAATTTAGATTGTTTTGGACTCTGGCCTGCAATATGGATGTACCTATCAATTTAAGTTCTAGAATTCCAGCTTATTAATTGACTCATGCATAAAATAGTAATAGATCTTCTAGAAGTTCAACATACTCTTGTCTATATTTATATCTTGATAACAAACAATTTTTATTTTTATATTTTTGACGTTTAATCTAAAGATTCAAACATATGGCTTTCCAACGATGCATTATAAGGAAAAAATTCCGTGAAAATAATTGTAAATTAACAGTTCTTTTATATTAATTTGCAGAACTGGTTTGTAGAAAAGAACCAACCAAAAAGATATATGATATTTTATTTCTCGATTATATTTAATAATATTGATACTAAATAATGTTACAATCACTATTTAATAAAATAACGTTAAATCATGTATAGAATATAATTCTTACCAAATCTTCCAAGGGTTTATTATATTTTTAAATATAACATGCATATGATCAAGCCAATGTAATCACTCTAACTCGAAAAACACAATTACATGCAAATCCCTAAATTAAAAGAAATTACTTGTTGGCGCAATCAGTTGGCTCAAATGAAACAGTCCGTTCCTGTGTGTCATACCCAATCAAGAAGTTTGCCTGCACCAAGTTACCATAAATTGCAGAGCCTTCAACACCTTTAAAGGTAAAACACACTACTTTTTCGCTAACCGGCACAAAGGTGTTCAAGGAACTCAACTTCACATCTGCACCACTAAAATGCACAGTGATCACTGGAGGCTCAAAATTGGAATCCGCTATGTAGCAAAGATCAAAAGTTCCCTCGGGGTCTTGAATTGGTACAGCATCGATTTGTCTCGATACTTCTAAAACTAATTTAGAGTTAAACTCTTGTGGCATAAGTGCCAACGTAGTTCCTGAATCAATCAAAATGTTTCCCTCCGCTGTTCCGAATGAAGAACCAAGAAAAGGGATACTTTCGTTTCCTACACTGATTGCTTTGAGAGTAAGAAGGTAATAAGTTTCTGGATCTTTAGCAACCAAGGGAGTGGAAACCACTCCAGAACCTGAAACTACCGCATTGCTGCCAAAATGAATTTTGCTCGAGTTGGAATTATCATTGTATAAAACTGTTGGTACCAAGCAGTAGGAGAATTTTCCCTCTATTGAAGCGCCCATTTGGGAGATTAGAGAATTTTCGCCGCCCCCTAGGCCAACTATGCCGGTTGCTTTTTCATCAAAGGTTCCAAGATCGTTGTGTCCACAACCAAAGGTGATATTGGGGAGAGACACAGCGCTACCGTTCGTTGAACTGAGAGTTATAGTATCAGTAGCGAGATTTCCATTTGAGAATGATCCGTCCCCATATGATACTGAATATAGACACGATTCTTGTCCGAACCAGGCCAAACAGATGGATGAGTCAAGAGACGCACATTGCCTTGAGTTACAAGAAACATCTTCATAAGTGGAGGAATTCCGAGGGTCGAAAAGTGGAGCTTGTTGCATGTAGCAGAAAAAGCAAGGCTCGCACTGAGTCCATATAAGATCACTACCGGTATCAGCAATGGCCAGAATTGGAAAAGGCGGTGTACCGATTGATATATTCATAAGGTACTCGCCGCTGTCAGAGATAATATCACTTTGAGCATAAGTTGCATTTACAGTAGATACTGATTTCCGATCAAAGCGATTGGCATGTTTAAAAGAACGACGTGTTGCATTTCTCAATCGTTGGAAGGGAGTTTCTTTAAGGTTATAGAAAGGAGACTTTGGAGAGTCACGATGTATTAGTTCGAAACTAAAACCTGATACTTTTTGTGCTTCTGCAAGATCGATCCCGGGGAAGCACAAAACGGAGAGCATTGTTGCAAAAACAAGACAGAGAAAAGGCATCTTCAGATCATGTAAAAAAGTCTATGATTCGTGTATCTTTAAAAGAGTAGAAAAAAATTCTATATAAATAGGGGCAGTAGGCCAACACCATACACTATCTTGGCACGCTTAACTGGTTGGCAATGTTTTAATTTTTACTGACCTTATAGAATCTACTAAAGGATTTTTTCTTTTAGAAGAGATTGGATCGAAAGAAATTTTAGTTTAGTTAGATAATATCCCATTATTTAATAAAATATTAATTTATCTTTAATTCAAAATTTTAATAATTTTAAAATTATTCAAAATAAATAATTACAAAAAAGATTTATACACAGTTTTATTATGAATAAAATTTGCTAAAATTATTTATTTACGAGTTATTTTGTGATAATATATTTGCTTTATGAGATATTTTATAAATTTTTTTATATATCAAAATTTTAAATATCAACAAAATTATTTAGTTAAAGATTCTATTTTGTTATCAAATCATATATTTTGATTTACTTACCCTTAATCAAAGGCAATAAGAACAAAAGCAAAATGCATTAGACTACAAAGTCTAACATTATTTCAAATGTTTTAATTAGACTATTAAACCATAGTATTGTTTCATTCAAGGTATAACCAGTAAATTATCAGATTTTACACTAAATTTGTCATTTAAATAAAAGTAAACCTTCAAATTTTGTTCAATTGTGATTATTGAATTAGATGTAGAGTGATGCTACCTATGCAAGCTATTTCAAATGGTAGCCTTACATATTTGACATGTTACTTATTCTAGATTATCTCTAATTTAAAAAAAAATCACTCAATCACATTAAAATACATAAGGTAGTGTAAATGTGTTTGCATGAAAACCTTGTACATGTAGTATAATTTTATGCAATTATTGATCAAGGCTATGAAAGTAGCAATAAGGATCAATATGTGAATTCTGACTTTCACAACTGTGAGATATTACATAAATGCATATAGGATTCGACAGAGTGGTTTTTAAACATGTCTCGGCTCACTACTTTAGGACTTATTGTATTAATGGCTCTAAGAAATGTTTTAAGAATGACTTAATTTTAGACAACTATTTGAAGAGATTTGCTAGACTTCTATTAGAGACCCCTCTTCTAACTTATGATGGATCTTGTCTAATCTTAAGGATCAAATATATGTTTCTATATCTTTTTTATTTTCTCTGTCTTCTTTTTTTTTTCCCCTTCCGCAATCCTTTATATTTATAAGATTATAGGAAAGGTTTACAATTTTATTAGTTACATTTTTAATTCAAATTCAAATGAGAGAACTTCCTAACCCATTACATTTTGTAGATAAGATAATGATCAAGAGTTCATAAGGCAAGCAGTTATTGTCATGAATAGACCAACTCCATATCAAGATAGCCTATTGGGAAAAAGTGAGATTAAAACTGAAGAATTATTTGTTATGCGGAGTCTTTTGGGCTTACACTTGTTAGGGCATAGGTTATTGATTCTAAGTGTAGACACTTGAAATCTTTTTCCATTCAATTTTGATTGTATAAGTATTTCATAATTTGTAATTGTAATGCAATTAACAAACTTACAATTCTAAGTGCATTTGTTATGCCCTATTTATTGCCATCATGGGCATTGAATGATCTGATCATACACCTAGTAACGATTAGCAAGAAAAAAAAGAACGAACACTTCAAAACATAAGATTCAAATGTTTGATAAATTCAGACTTAGTGAGTTTGGCGAGGTTATGGTGGCATGCCATTGCAATGCATTTGTAACACCTCTTGGTTGGGCTCCCACTAAGAATCCCCTTACAACCAGCCAATAAAATCACACCAAGAAGGTGTGCAATAACACAAAAAACTTTATCTTTCTTAAAAATAAGAAATTAGCATTTCAAAACCTTAGGTCAAACCATTTCTCATAAATCACTTTCATAAAATAAAATAACTTTTACTCAATTTGTGCCTACACATAAATTTAGATTTTATTTTTAAACATATCAGTACTTGAAAACATTCGATTCATAGTAGCATCATGAAACATATTTTACAGTCAATATCACATAAGGTAAGATATTATCTTCAAATAAGTATAGAAATATGAAACTTAAACACTAAAACTTAATCACATGGAAAATAAACATCTTGTCTTTTGCTTATGCCTTGGATGATCTTCCCATACGAACCATCCTCTACTTGTTGTAGTGATCCAAGGTTATAATGGTTATTATAGGGTGGAAATTGATGAGAAAAGTGAAATTTTATGATTAGAAATCGAGTTAAGTGAGTTTAGGGATAAAATGGTTATTTAGAGACTTTATTTGGCTCATATATGTGTCCCCTTTGGGGCTGCCACATGTAAAGTACAAAAAAATATAAAAATTTTAAATTTTTGTCTCATATAATTGTGCATCCTTGGGAAACACAACCATGCATGATCGCATGTTGGCGCAACTATATAAAGTAGGTTCTAGCTTGAATTTTTCATAAATCTCAGTTGCTTTCTCCTTGAGCTTTTTTAGAGAGTAGAGGGAGAGGAGAATCCAACCAAGGTGTGATCTATACAAGGAGGAAAAGTTAGAGAGAGAAAGAGCATCCATAAGCCTTGAGGTAAGTGTTTCATGTTTCGTTCTTCTTTGATTTCAAATTTGTATTATTGCAATTCATGTTTATACAATGTCAAGCATGATTTTTTTTTTGGTCAATATACATTTATAAAACTAGGGCTAGATTTGAACTGAATATGTTCGGATTCGATTTTAAATTCGGCTCGAATGAGTCTGAAACGAACCGAATGAACCTGAACATGAACACGAACCCGAACTGTAATTTTAAAATTCAACGAACAAGAGCTCGAACACGATCTATGCGAACCGAACATGAACACGCCGAACTTAAAATAATAATTTTTTAATTAAAAATTTTTAATTATTTGTATTAATTATAATTTTTAATAAATATGAAAACGAATTATACGAACCAAATACGAATACGAATACAAATCGAATAGGAACTTAGTTATACGAACTGAACACGAATACGAACTTTGCTTAAAAATATTCGGTGAATACGAATACGAATTCAAACAGTACAAAACGAGCCCGAACACGAACATGTTACTGTTTACGTTTGATTCGACTCGAATCTAACCCTATATAAAACCAAAAGAACAACGGGCAAGCCCGTACATCCGAAGCGCAGCGAGGAACTTGCCTACAAACAAGTGAAGTGTAAAAAGAAAACAATGCTAATTTCCAACCTCGAGAGTCTATTTAAGCTAATTACCAAAAAATAGAGAGTTTATTTAAGCTCCTGTAGAGAGAGACTTCAAGAGGTTGGAACGAAATCCATAAACCCATGATCCATGCTTACGCTATCATATCTAATATATACATTCAAAAAATTATATACATTGCCATGTCTAATCCACTTGCAATCTATACGAAAAGAGATGATTCCCTCAATCTTCAACAAGCTAGGAATAAAAAAGCTAATTTTCCTTCTCTTGTCGCTGTGTAACTTAAGCCAACCAATTTTGCTTATATGAAGAAGCTCACAAGTTAAACCAAGGTCTTGATTTCGAGACAAATCCAAGGTCAGGTATACGTAGGTGCAAAGCTGATTCCGGATGCTCTTCTTCGTAATTCCCGCAAGCTCATGGTAGCCACTAATTTTATTGTTATGAATTCTTCCCATTCTACACTCCTTGCAATAATTCATTTCAGCATTTTTGAGAGGATCCAACTCCAGCCATTGCCTTGAGATCATCTTAAATATCCCATTAGAAAAAGCATAAGCGAGAGTCGGCAAGATGTGCTGATTTTTCCAGATTTTCTTACAGCCCGTACAAAGCCAAAAACTTAGCATCTTGGCCATCAAAACCCACCTTCTTGTAGATTGAAATATCAATTTTTCAATAGCGTAATCCATATCCTCAGCATGCTTTGAAATAGGCAGAGAAGAGCCCCTGAAAACTGTATCAGAAATATGTGAAATCTGGAAAATTTTCCAGATTTTACTGTTCACGGTACTCTGTGAACAGTAACTTTGGATTTCTAGATTTTGCCAAGCTCGGAAGCCTTCTAAACCAGCATAGCATCCTGTAAACAATGTTCCCACATATGTATAAAAAATCTGCTCTTTGCAAAGAAAGTGATTCGGGGCTTTTCAGAAATAATTTGATTCAAAATGGAATAGCGGTTCCAATCTTGATACTTGGGGTGCACAAGGCAGCCTTCAAGTGAAGGAGTAGATTCCCACACAATGCTTATTTTCCTAATTACTCCTTTCCATAGCATGGTCGCAACATTCAAAAAAACCTTGGCTCCCTGGCAATCCCATCCAAATCCAATTTCTCATCAATTGATTTATGAATTGAGGGCTGTGAATAATGCACGTATACAGTACCAAAGACTTCTGAAAACTCCTGTTTCGACCATAATTCCCACCAGCCTTGCATAATTCCTTATGCCAAGAAGGTAAGCAAGAGCTTAGAATGATCCAAAGTAAATGTACCTGCAAAACAAGAGAAAAGGTTGAGGGAACAACCACGAACCAATGTCTTAGCATGTTCCAAGCAAATGAAGTGCTAGAAGCAACAAGATTTCCGTACAAGGGATCAGAGGGTTGCCAAGAAAGTTTAAGAAAAGAAGAAAGCCTTGCCAAGACACAACCAAGTGAAGCCTAGGCTAGGAAGGGATAGACACCTAGAACCTAAGGAGGATAAGGAAAGGAGACAATCACCCAAGGAAACAAGAATAGCCTAAGACAAGGAAAAGGTGATATCATAACCTAATGAGTAACCTAGCAAGGCGACAAAGTTAAAACCCAGGTAAACATGAGTAAAGAGAGTACCAAGCCTACCATATGAAAACAAAGGCTAAGAAAGCAAATAAAAAAGGAAAGATCTAGACCCCATGGAGATAAAACACTATGATAAGTAGTTCTTGAAGATACATATAGGAAGACTCCAATTATTCAAAACAATCCAGTTCGTGGAAGTGTCTTTAATGCTCGAGAGTTCCCCACCTTTGTCACACATAAGCCTGAAGATGTTGTTTTGGATTTGCTTTATGATGAACTTATGTTAGAGAAAATTCTATTATTTCTCTCATTCTAGAAGGTGTACACCATGGCCCCCAAGCACATCTTGACAAGAATATGGGTCAAGGAATTTCCTCTCCAATCTTCAGATATGGTATCAATGTAATTCCCCAAGGTTGGCCAAAATATGTCTTGTTGAGCTTTTCCATAACCTAGTTCCATATGGCCCTACTAAAGTCACAATTGAAAAAAAAATGATTTATGCTCTCATTGTCCTTATTGCATAACACACACTTCATATCCTCCATAGGGCAGAACTTTATCACTTTATCCTTGGTAACAAGTCTCTTTCTAATGGCAAGCCAAGTGATAAAGGCTTTTCTAGGAATGAATTTTTTGTGCCAAATGAGGTGAGCCTAGGGAATTGTCCCTTTCTTATCCCTTACAATATTCCAAGTTGCTAGATGGAGAAGCATCCTTTGTTGTGTGGTTGTCACACAACCACATCTTCACAATCTTTCAGAAAAAAAAAAAGATCCCTTATATCAATGTGGTCAATAATATTAGTGATCAGCCACCACCATCTATTCCCATCAATGATCATATTAACTTAGACATTCATCCTAATACCTGAGTCATATATCACTCTATTCCCAAATCTATCCTTCAATAGTCCTAAAGGGTGCCAATTATCAATCCAAATCTTAGTGTAGTTGACATTGTCAATCACATATTTATATGACCATGTAAAACCTCTCTTAACTTCAGAAGCTTCTTCCACCACCCAGGACTATCGCTAGGAGCTTTTATTCCTCAGTCTATTGATT
>JAJEJH010000690.1:212783-232120 GCA_026122585.1 Anacardium occidentale | reverse complement strand
TGATTTGAAGTCACTAAAAGGGAAAATATGCTTATATGAAGTGTTTTGCATGTAGAAAATGTTTATTTTGCATTTGGTATGAGATTTGACTGGGAATCAAGTTGATTCCAAGTGGTCATAGAAGTACAAAGCAGGACGCACGCGCGTACATGTGTAGCGCACGCCCGTACATATGTAACGCATGCCCTGCATACTGCCTTTTCTGCATGGTCATGGTCGTGTTCACGTAGCCGTGCATGACCTAAAAATACAGGGTCATGACCGTGCATGTTGATGCACGCCCGTGTATCAAGTGAAAATGAGAAATATGCAGAAAAATCACAGAACCGAGCACGACCACATGCACGACCTGCTTACCATCCTGTATAAGTTCGCACACGCCCATGCACATGACATGTACGCCCGTGCGTCAGGCAGAAAAGAGAAATTAAAGCATGAAATGAGAAATGTGTACAGTAAAAGCTATCCAATGAATATGGAACAGTAAAATAAGCTTAGTTAAGCTTACATGATGCATCATATACACAACATAGCATGACATGCCATATAGAGTTTTTAGAAATGGATCCAAGGATCCGAATTCATATTTTCAGTTAAAAAACATAGATTTCAAGGGTGAATACAAGGGGGCACTTGTGAGTTTCACCACACCCGTTGCATCAGGAGCTATATGCTCATTACTAGCCCTATGTATTGGTATTTACTGGGGTACTCAGTTCGTAGATCATAGGTTTCTTGATCCGAAGATTAGATGCAGTATAGCGCGAGGTGTTTAGTTTAGTATACAGGCCAAGGCCTAAGTATGAGATTCAGAGGCATCACGTGACCCATACAGTTTATGGCACGTGTTTGTAAGGAAACTCACATGGCCAGGGTGTCGAATCCTTGTATTCATCAGTCTGCGCAACATAGCAAGTACCCCAGGGTACACAGTTTTCAGCATAGCTTTCAGATCAGTTTTCATATGAGATTTTCAGATATGGAATCCCAAGATCTAAACAGTAGTTTTCAGTTAATGTTTCTAGAAAGCTATTTTTAGTATACAGGCTCAGGCCTAGCTATGATTTTAGCATGTCATCTTTACATGACATATACAGTGCATATCATTCAGAGAATGATAAGATAGTAAGAAACAGTAAATGAACAAAATATGAAATATCATGTAAAAGACACGAACAGTAGTATATCGGAATAGTCAAATAGAAAAGATAATGATTATTAGAAAGAGAGCCTAGTGGGTCAAGTTAGACCATTTGGATGTCTCTTCATTCTAGGTTGTTTATGTATATGTATATACGTATTTACGACCGGTATAAGGCAATATCCAGCCAGTAATTGAACTAAAGAAGAATATTATTTAAGATTAGAATGATGAAACGTGAGAGCCAGTTTGGTTTCCTCCCGTGTATAAGTTTATTTCTATATGTGATGATGTGGCAATCCTCCGAGGAGGATTGGTTTAGGGTCAGAGATAGGAAGCGCTTACTGAGAGAATATATCACTCACTCTCTACTTTCCTTTCTCTTATAGGTTAGTATTTTGGAGGTTGGGAGGAGGAGTTGGCTGCCGTTTGGGATCCATTATGTTTTAGTTTTTGTAGTATGCTTCGGTTTGCATGCTTGTATAGTTTTGATTGCATGTAAATGTTCATGTTTTATCACACACATATTTTAATATAATACAGTTTTTAGGCATGTATATGTATATGTATACATTTGCACCACATGTTTTCCGTTGCGACATTTTAGCCTAATTTAGGTATTCTGGTTGGGTATTATTGACCATATTTTCTTTATTTATTTAATATTATATTTTTATTTACTTATAGAACAACAGTGAACAGTAATACCCAGCTGAGGTGCTTACAAATTTTAATTTTCTAAGGAAATTTTTAGGATGAATTTGCATGATTTAGATTTGGTAATGATGAATTCAATTACCATGTTGATTCTTTGATGATTATGTGATGAAATAACATGAGTTAATGCATGCTTTGAGGCTTAAGGAGGTTTATAGATTAAAATTATGTTGGTTTATGTGTTAAGAGATAAAGATTAATTTATGTAAGGTTTTATGATGAAATTGGTTATCTTAATGAGTGAATTATGATCATTGATGATAATTGATGATAACTAGTGTTTTTGAGTAATCTTGGACTAATAGAATTAAGAAATTTAGAAAGAATAATCGGAAAAAAGTGTCCAATTTGAGCAGTGGGCATGCATGATCATAGAATCCTAAGATGCATGCCCGTATAGTGCTTATTTATGCTATACAATTATGTAGCCAAGTTATGCACAAGTATACATGCTAAGGAAAGAAAAAGTGGGAAAAGACTACCAATATGATTGTTTTGCATGGAGGACATGTATCAAAGCAAAATATTTGGAGAGAGATAAACTTGCTAAAACATGACCATTATAGACACTTAGTTTTAACCCAATTGAGTTTTTCTCAATGATGATAATCAATAGGTTTTCAAATGAGATTTTCTTATCGATAGGCTTAGTGATGTGCCCCAAGCTAAGCAAGATTCAAGGTTCGACTGACTTAAATAAGTGTGAATGGATTCATATGTGTTTAGAAGTGTAAGTAACCCATTTTGACCCAATAAGGGTTTTCTTCCATTGATGATAACCTATGGGCTTTGTACAAAACTCTTAGATGTTTAGCTAGAGGCCATAGGTGGCCAAATGAGTGGTTGTAGGAAGTAAACCGAATCTCTTATACCATTAGGGCTTGTAGAGTACTTTTAAAAGCCTATTTCATGTTGTACATAGGTAGAACCCGATTGGTGTATAAATGAGTGAATGAAGCATCTTCGTTGAACCCCAATTGAGATTAGCACGCATGTATAATACATCTCTAACTATAAGTACTAATTAGCAAATGATAGCTAAGGCATGCCTAGCAAACCCATCTAACTCGACTCTGTCTATAGACCACAACCTATGGCTGATGTTTACAATGTGTCCCTATATAAAGAAATGAAACATAATAGAGGGATCGACTCTTTTTGGAGGCTTACACACAGACAAAAATTTGCATAGATTACCAAATAATCTATCAAAAGTTATCATCTAAACATACAATCCAAGCAACCAAGTTAGACTCCTAGACTAAACATACCCTTCTAATGGCTATCAAATTAGCTTCTAAACATTATGGTTCATCTGATCAACCAGAAGTCTTCCTAGCAGATAAAATGTTGATAAAGCTAAAGTAATAGCTAAACTTTCTTAAGGGGATACTATAATCTCAGTTTATTGTGTATATTTTTGTTTGATTATTTTCTCTCTATTTCTGCTCATAGAACATTGTGTAGGAATCACTTAGTCCTATATGTAGACATGACTGTTTATGATTTTCCACTTTCAGCTTTAGGATGTTCACTTGCAATTGTTAAATGAGCATATTTATTTTTCTACCATTATTGTAAATCCAACTTAGTCATTCCAATGACATCAAGTATGAAATATTATCCTTAAGTGGACTTTTTGTATAAAAAGAAAAAATGGTTATTTCAAATAAATGAAAACAGGGTAAAAATAGTCACGAAAGAGGTGAATGGTGTTTAACAGCACAAAAGATAACTAAAGTAACTTAGTCTTTTCACAAAAATTTACATGAATCAAGTTGTCCATATTCCTATGCTAAAGGTAAATTAGTCATTTGTCTAATGGACAAGCCTAGTTATTAAAGTGAAAGTTTCCAGTGATTTCATAGACTAATTAATGCTTATTAAATGAGCTGGGATTACTTACGTTTCATGGAAAGCAAAGACTAAAACACCCATATGTATACGTAGTGTTATATATATATATATATAGTGGTATATATATATATATATATATATATACGCCTCATTTACCCCTTTTTCTTTATTTTTATGGACCATTCAACTTTTAGTTAACAAAAATAACATAGTTATGTGTTATATAATGGAAAATTCATCCAACCTATAGATTATATCTCACTTTCTTCTTTAATTCACATTTCCTCTATTAGAGTACAAAAATCAAGCATTCTATCTCAACCTTTCATAAGGAATCAAGAAAATCTTTGAAAAAGAAAAAGTTTTAATCATTTGAGCTTCAATTTAAAACCCTAAGTTTATGTGAAATAGATGGAAAAAATTGATTCTCATGTCATTTGTGTAAATATAGGTATAAGGGCAGAAACAATTAGGATTTGTATTATTTTCTATAAAAACTCTTAAATAGATTCAGAGATGAGAAGCTTATTTTATGTATTAGACATGCCTTGGTTATGGAATGGACAAAGTGATGATTTATTGTATACTTGTAGTAGGGTTTTAGTCAAAATATTGTTATAATCTAGGCCAAATTAACTTAAGAACAAAACAAAAAGTTTGTAGTAAAATCCCTCAGCTTTCCAACACTTCATGAATCAAGTTTGTATGAGTTGTTTAGCCAAAGTTATGGTGAATTTAATGAGAACTATATAAAATAGGTTGCTTTGCTTTGAAACCTACGAATCTTGGCTAAAATTAGACATGTCAAACAACTAATCCATAATAAGACTTTAACACAAGAAATGTAGCCCTGTGTCTTAGGTTTTTATAACCACAAGAATTACCTCAATCCAGTGTATAGGGAAAAGTTACAACTATATAGTCTAAGATGTCCAAATTGACAAGAAAAAAACTTGAAGTTTTATAAGAGCCATATATATGATTTAATGCATTCAGAGAGAGGCTTTACGACCATATGTAAATATGTGAAGGATGAAAATTGACTTATGGATTATAAATTTAGGTATGGAAACATGTTATGAGAATGATTTGCATGAAAAATGAATCTGTATAAGACTATGAAATATGATATGTCCATGTATATGTTATGAGTAAATAAATAGTTATGTAATGGAATTTTTTTTCTTATGTTAGCTTTAATCATTTAAATGCAATAGCCATGTTTAAAGGAATTCATACAAAAAGAAAAGAACCAAGAGTCTTTTAAGGTGACGACAAAGATAAAGAAGTGGCTTAAAAAAATTTGATCAGACAGCTAAGATTAAAGTTAAAGATAAGAATCAGGATCATGACATGTGCACATTATGTTGTATATTGGTTTCATAAGTCACTTAAGTATTATGAATGTAATATGTTTATGTACGTGCATAAAATGACTTACAACTATGATGAGGTGCAATTATACATGATACGTCATATGAACAAGCATGAAAATGTTTATGCCTATATATTATGTCTAAGATTTGTTATGCAATGATGATGAATCGCTATATTGGCATAGTTTATGGTTCACATTGGGGAAAGTTGAAGGCATATCTATGCATGTCACATCAAATCCATTATATGTCTCTCTATAAATGAAAATAATGCATTATTGCATAATGTTAGGGATTATGTCCCAAAATGTTAAAGAGAAAAATATATAGTCATGGGACATGTATACATGACATGTTATTATGGAAAGGAAATGTTAAAATTTTATGAATGGCTAATGTCAAGAAAGCCTATGAGCTTTATGCAAATGTTATAAATGTTGTGCATATTGCACTGTAAATGGAAATATTATAGAACTGAATGAAAGAATGTTTGGCTTAATAAGTATGTTTCTTATCCCATGTATTAACGAGTTCAATTGACATACTAAAAATGGTTTTAAGGAAAGGAAATATTTTCAAGTTTTATAGTTTTTACAATGTATGAGCAATTGCATGACATGAATGCATATTTTTGTTAAATGTCATATGAATGTTACGATAAAGTATGATATCTATGTATTGAATTGTTAGTTAATGGAGATAAGTGTCAATTGTATGTATAATTCTGTGATCAATTTATAAAGTTTCAGAGGTTGATTTGACTATTATACCCTTTATTATGTGCATATTTAGGGATCATGGGTTTTCATATTTGGTTTTATAGGAAATGTTGGTTTTGATGTGAATTTAATGAAGATCAAGCCAAAAAGACATTTATGAAAGAGTAGCCAGTGGTTTGAATTTAGTCCAAGAAAGAATAAGCGACCAAAGCATAAAAGGGAATGAGAGCATTGTGTACCATAGTAAGAAAATAAGGATTTTTAATAAGTTTGAGCTTTATGGGGAAAACTCCAAGTTTGTTTAGGCCCTCAACCATTGTCGTAAATTCAAATCTTTTCAATGAAATTCGGTGTCTAACCATTGAGGACTAAAATGGTCATAACTTGAGATTTCAAAGTCCAAATAAAACTAGACATCTTAAGCTACAAACCAAGAATTTAGATTTTAGAAGCTTTATACCACGGTGTAGCACTACAGTGCCAGACACAATAAAAATCAAGAAACTCGATGTTGTAGCATAGCGCCCTAACATCGAAACATGTGAAAGTAGTAGAAACTCAGTGTCATGGCATAACACTATGGCCCAACATCATGCAGTAGAAATCCATATTTTTTAGGACTATTTTCCTAACCCTAGTGTATATATATCCGTTTTATACTTGTATAAAAAGAGAGAGCTACCTTAGGATAAACTTTATGAGATTTTTATACAAATTTGAGAGATTCTTTTTTCACTTTGAAGATTCAAGTGAAAACAAAGTGGATTGTAATTAAGAGATAATTTTTTAGAAGATTTCAATAAAAGATTCAAAGATTCATCAGGTTTTATGCTTATTCTCCACTATGTTTTACTTGAATCTAAATGTTTATTTTTGCTTAATGAGAAACTAAATCTTGTTTGCGAAGACTAGGGCTAGCTGATTCATGGATTTGTAATACTTTTTATTGTATTTAACAAGCATGTTATTTCATTATGAGTTTGTGTTCTGAACTTAATGTCTACTAGAAATATGGTCAATTTTTAATAGGATTTTTGCTGTGTGATCAAGACTAAGAGGTGACATTGCATAAAAATTATGAGAATATAAACCATAGATTAATTAAGTATAAAGATATATTTGATGATACATGCAATAGTTATAGGCACAATAGGTTTGTGCCGAAAACTAGTGGATTCTATAAAACTTAATGTACTATCATCTAATTACACTGATATAGAGATATTTAGTTTATTAGATTATGAAATAGGATTAATGTTACTTGAGAAAGAATATTGATCAACTTAGGGAGTTCTTTTCTCACATTAATA
Source organism: Anacardium occidentale (assembly GCA_026122585.1). Taxonomy (NCBI): domain Eukaryota; kingdom Viridiplantae; phylum Streptophyta; class Magnoliopsida; order Sapindales; family Anacardiaceae; genus Anacardium; species Anacardium occidentale. The sequence goes on along the minus strand of JAJEJH010000690.1, from coordinate 225,000 downwards.
ATATGATATCTTTAGTTCTATAAAAAACCTATATTGAAGTGAATTGTTGAATATCATTATCTCGCATATTGTCATCCGATTTCTTAGGCATAATTATTAATTGTTTGTTTTCATTTTTAATTTAGTTTTAGATTTATTTTTGATTCATATTCGTTAATCTAGATAAAGTTAGAAGTGGTGTCGTCTTGGTACTTGCTTATGGAATCTCATGATACAACAACCCAGAATACTTCTCTTATTATTCAAACCTAGTACACTTACTAGGAAGTTAAGATCTAAAACTCAACACATCAAACAACATGAAATGTAATGTTATATGAATGATCTAAAGTGACATATACAGATAATAGTTAGTTAAAACCTTTATTAAGTGATTAGCACTTACCCCTTAGATTACATGTTTTTTAAGTAATTAATGAGGCAACAACTAGAGGAGGCAATAGGTGAAACAGATTTGAGGAGATTTGCCTAAATGATGTTTAAAATGTTCATATTTTTATATGATTCCTTTTTATATGTATATAAGTTTATGATTTTGAAATTGGTGAACTAAATAAAATATGTTAATGTTAATTCAACTTTTGTGTGACAAATGTGTTAGGGTAGTTGCCCTATAATCTTCTATTTGCCACTGTATTTTTATGTATTTACTTGATTTTGTTATAATTTGTAAATAATTTATGATTATTAATAAAAGAAGTATTTTAGTTATATAAATGTTTCATTACAATGACACATATGACGTGTTCTTTGTATGGTAGACCCAAGACAATGAAATCATTTAATTGATCATGCTTTCCATACATGCTCATTAGTGATTGTACTAACACCATCTATAATCCTAATACCACTATAAGCCATGGACATAAATGATAGTATGAGGATTATCATAGTGTATGCAGTCTTATCGAAAGTTGGTAATGGTTTGCATATGCTATGGTATGTTGATTGTAACTTAGTCCTACATATGAGTTTATGGTTTGGTGATCATGTTCACTAGACAAACCTAATGATAAGAATCTCATATAGATGGTGTTACTTGTGTCTATGGATTAATCATCGTGACTTAATTGGAACATGTAGTTCTTTAACATGAAATCTATTAGATCATCTTATACTAGGAATGATGTCATTTGATATTATCAAATACACCATCATAACTAAGGTGTTATAAAGGAAAATGATTGATTGTATTATGATTAATAAGAAAGCCATGGTAGATCAATATAAGGTGTGTCAATTTAAACATAAGGTAAATGTCTCAGTTAAGTTATCTAGAACTAAAAAGATTGTGGCCATAACTGGTGTATACCTAATTTCTATTTTGGACATTTATGTATATGAAGCATTGTTAAGATAAACAAATATCTATATATTAACCTCGTGAGACATGGTGATAAAGGGATCATATTGTGCGTTAATTATCAAATTGATCAAATTGAGAGCTATTCATTAACACTGTAGTAATTGAATGATCTTGATGCTTTGCTAAAGGCTTTTTATAATCTATATTTAGATTCAATTTGAATTTAAATACTTTCAAGTTATTAGATGAGTTGTAAGTGTCATATTATAAGAGCTGATTTTTCTTTGAGATAATGGATTGTCGTCTTTATATTTGCATTTATGGCATAGTCACATGAGACTTGTTGGATCCATTCTAATCAAATCAAAAGTCATTGTTTAACTTTTCCCTTGATGTATGACCTTGTACTTGATCATGTACCTTGAGGGTTACATAAGTCAAGCGTTTAGATAAGGTTTGAACTTAATTCAAATTTGAAATTTTCTAATACATGATCATAAGTACCTCATGCACAACCATGCGTGTGGTTGGTTGAAGAGTTTCGCATGATATCAACTTTGTACGAACTTTATAATTCATGTATTATCTAAACATTAAAGCACGATCGTGTGTTGTGTGCACATGAATATGCATGTTTGTTGAATAATTCAATGTTACGTCCATACTGGAGTCCATGTAAACTACATAGTCGTGCAAGTTTTACACATATGCTTGTCTATATACAAAAAAAAGATACTTGATAAATTTTAGGGTTACTCATTTTCATCCTAAAAATACCTAGCCACCTGTCTATGTTCACTTTTAACACACCTATGCAAAACACAAGCACACCATGTTCTACTAGGCAATAACATCTAAAATGAACACTTAACCTCTTACTACTCCTGTAGACTTTCAAGTATTGTCATATCTTTGACAGGGAGTAATTCTTTACCATACAAAGATTTTAAAGGAGTTGGCAACATAAGTATAAGCTTTCCTTAACACCATATATTTGTTTTTTATAAATAACTTGCATAAAATAGAGAAAGATGAGATCCTATTGGGAATTCTTGACTTTGAGCAATTTTTATTCTATTATTTAGGTGCTCAACTGGCAACTATGCATTCCCTAATAGTTCTATCATAGCTATCTTCTTTTATTTTATGCAAAATTTATTATCCCTATATTTTTAATTATTCGAGATACATGCATTTTTTTTTTCAATTGATTGGCATGGTGATTCCATATATGTTTTTTTTTCAATTGTTGATTTTTAGTTTTCATACACATATGTTGAATTGTGATAAGGTTGAAAAGTTATGAGAAAGTTGAATGCTATTTTGTGTTGTCGCATGAAATCATTACCTTTGTGTATTGTCACATGTAATGGTAGCATAGCTTAATTTGGATTTGGCGTATCATGCCAAAATATGAAAATTATGGTTTTGAATGCTAATTTTAGGTAAATTTCCAATGAATTTCCATCACTGGGAATTTTTAGAAAGTATGAGATACACGATCATGCTTATGTGGGCGCATGGGCATGTAAAACATAATACACTTAGCTATGACCTTATGTATTTATATTGTGTTTCTACAAACTATTGTGCATATTGAATGCACACCCGTGTGGAGACACTGTTGTACATGACAAAACACAATCATGTGTTAGATATTGTTAGTGTGTGACAAAGTTTGGTGTTTTGACTTGGGTTAACTGTCTGGAAACGAATTACAGAATTTCCTATCATTAGGGGTTTGAATACAATCATGAAAAAATGTTCGAACTGAAATGTAATTTAAGACTTGACTAATTAATTAAAATTAATTTATTAATTTTAATTGTATATGTATATGATTGATGTTGTACATGCATAGTGAACAATATGTGAGTTGGAACAACTTATATATGTTTGGATTTTAGGAATATATTTTTTAATTTAAAATAGGGTTTGCATGTCCTTCCTTTTTTGTATTTTGTTGATGTAATTCTTTTCTTACTTTCCTCTCTTCAAATATAACTCAAGGTTTCTTATTTTACAATGTAAATTAGAATAGGCAAGGTACTTGATTTTTCATAGAAAATTGTAACCAGCTTGTAATTGTAAAAAGATTTTTGAATGTGAAAAAGCACAACATACTCAAAGTCCCATGACTAAAGAACTTGACCTAGGTTATTAGTTAGTCTCCTTGACTTGGAGATTGACATATTTCAGTTTATGTTTTATAATGTATGTTCAAGTTTTAATTTGCAAATTATCAACTCTTGCGTAGATTAGAATTAATGAGAATTAATTAATAAAACCTTCAATAAATATTAAGTTGCATGAAGCCTTCCAATATAGCATTACTAGGACAAGTTCTTGCTCATGGGAACCTTGTTTACCAAAGAGAATGATTGCCCATTACTAGGCGGAGGACTAGTTGTTTGCTATATTAAGTCCAACTTAGCTAATAGATTTTTCTTGTTTGCCAAAGCAAAGGTGAAATTTATTAAAGGATGAGTGGGGGCATATTTGTTGATATATGGTGATATATAATAGCTGACCTACTTGATGTGTTAAGTTTTAACCTTAACTTTCTAACCAGTACACTAGGTCTAAGTAATAAGGGAAGTATTTCGGGTTATCATATCCATCGGACTGTGTAAACAAATACCAATATGACACTACCCTTAATTTTATCATATACTATTTCAAATACAACATTTTCAGATACAACATTTTTAAAGACAACTTTCAGCATATACTATATGTATATATATATTTAGGATCTTCAAATAATAGCTACTATTTCAAAAAGAGTTTTCATAAACCATGCCCAAGGGCAAGTTTTATGACTATTGAGCACACATATAACATCAACATATCCATATCATGTCATGTACAACATTCCTTGAGAAATAGAACTATGTAACGAAAAAAGACATTATAAAAACTAGAAATATCATAGAGATAAAGAACAAAGAAAACATTAAAGCTGAATACAAAGTGACAAGTCATGAATAAGACAAAGCTTGAAGTCTACTTGTGTTTGAGATAGAAAACGCTTGCTGAGTGATTTTATCACTCACTCTTTTTCTTGTTTTCTCTTTTACATGTCAGTGATTTTACAGCTGAGCAAGAGCGAGAAAGCTATTAGATTTCAGGGATACCGCTTGGCAATAGACAATATGTTTTGGCTCACATGCTTTATACATAGCTTTTGATTTATACACATGTGTGTGCATAACACTATTGTCATATGTTGTATGGATAACATATTTTATTGATGAAAAAGCTTGGGATTTCCAAGAAAGAATCATTATTTTCTTATCATTATTAATAGTATTTCTCATTATAGCTTCTATATTAAAAAGTTTAAATTCAGCAGCAGATTTTACTGTAGAGATTCACACTATAGGTATATTATTAGTATGGTTAATATTATTAATAGCAGTATACGGTGGCTTGTGGTAGGGGTCACCATAATAGATATCTCTATATAGGTTTAATTAAATGAAATTGCATTAATGTTCTATGAAATCCACTAGCTTTCAGCACAAGTTTATTATGTCTATGACTATCACTACAGTAGAAAAGAGTTTTAGCGGTGTTTTTATGGTGTTTTACCGGCGGTTTAAAACGCCACAATCCAAGTTACCGGTATTTAAGCAAACGTCGGTACATGTAGCATCAGTAAAGGTTTTACCAGTGTTTTAAAAAAACACCAGTAAAACCCCAAATAACTGATGTTAAAACCCATTATATACAGTGGCGTTTATTTAGGGTTTTACCCGCGTTCCAATATTTTTTCCAGCATTTTTTTCTGTGTGGATTTGTTTGACGGTCTAGAGGAGTTATTGCAACGTTTTTAAGGGTTTTAGCAGTGTTTTTGTTTTTTTCTTGTCGTTTCCTATACCGACGTTTATTAAATTTGTGGCAGTTTACAATGGCTTACAACGGCGTTTTTGGGAATGTTTTAGCGCCGTTTTTAGGGGATTTAACGGCGGTTTGATGGTTATTTTAAATTTTTAGCCACTTTTCTACTGCGATATTCCTGTTTACACTTTTTATTTCCTATAGATTGTATACCTTACACTTTTCCCATAAATGATTTTCAATCTATCATGCCAAATAATAAATCTTGACAAAACTCAATAGAAAAATTCATAACAATATATGCAAAACAGTGTCGTGTATGAACGCATACAAGTAAATTCACGAAATCATTAATAAAATATATGATACAAGTATTATCAGAATTCTTAATGTAAATGTATATAATTATTAATCATCATATAAAATCGAGACTTTTAAATTAATTGTCATGAAGCTTGTTTGGCAAACTAAAGCTAAAACTCTTGACATTATGTCGTACGAAAAAAGTAAACGATTTTAGAAGAACGAAATACACAAATAGCAAAGAATGTCCATTCATGGTCACTCAACGTATAATAAATCACAAAAGTAAAGTTGGCTAGACAATACTTAATTGCAACACCAAAAGAAACGACACTGTATAATTACAAGTATAAAATAGATGTGTCAACGATGTATAATTACAAATATAAAATATCGTAATATCAAAAACAGAATGGAGAATTCAATCTATATGTATGAATTATTTAAATCTAACCTACTAACAACATATTCATCTCAATCATAAGAAAGAAAATTTAGTTTTATGCTTCAAGCAAATGCAAATATAGTAATAAATTATTGACAAAAGAATACAATTAGCAGCAGATAATTATGAGAGTAATACTTTAATAATAGCTCAAAGTGTAAAATGCAAACGTACTGTTTCAGCATTAAGACAATTATGCATGCTAACAACTTGGTTAAGTCAAAACGATTGAAATTGACAAAAGCACACAAAATGCATCCAAAATTTGCTTCTAACACAGTGCGTCACTAAACTTCTCCAATAAGAGATTACGAGAATACGTGAAAATTAACTATTTTAAATCTTATCACTTTATGTGATACGTACTTATAATGTATCCAAGTTTGCTTCTTGTAACATTGCCAGAACCTAAATTTACCTACCAAAATTTTAAGTTGTAATTAGTATTCAGAGGAGAAATTTACTGTAAGTGCCAAGGTAAAGATATTTATTTCTAAACACCCCTCCTATTCTTGCCTCCCATCTTCCATTATGATGGTGCCTGCATGCCCTGCGTTAACAAAGAAAAAGTTGTAATTCTTTCAATATCTGCAAGTTTTTTTCAGGATATCAAGGTACACTGATGATTTTGCAATACCTTGCAACTCCAATTCACAGTAGAGTAGCAGAAGCTTAAGTAATCAGTAAAATATTTACAGGCGAAAAATTAAACAATAGCCAAAAGAACCTATGTATCAAGTTTCAATAGCCACCTTGTTTTCCCTTCTTTCTTTGTGTTGGATTCCAGGACCCTTTATCCCATAAATGTGTTTCATACCGTCCAGTCCATCGATGTCTGCTTAATTTAATTAGTTAATAACCCAAGTTAATCAAGAATATTAATAGAAATTTAATTATTTAATATCCGAAAATTCCATATTCTTTTTTTATTTTAAACAACAATATTTACCTAATAGTATAAATATATAATATAAATTAAAGTGAATTTTTTTTAAAAATGAATTTTTGTTTATTTCCCATCTAAGAGCTCCCAAATTTTGTTTAATTCAAACTATACCAAAATATTAAATATTAAATATCCAAAAATTCATTATAAATTTGTTAATTTAAGCAACAATATTTACCTAATACTATAAATATATAGTATAAACTAAAGTAATTTTTTTTTTAATACCCATCTAAGAGTTTCCATTAATTTACTTAATTTAATTTATACAAGAATATTGATTGTTTTATATCCAAAAATTCAATATTGATTTTATAATTTAATCTATAGTAGTTACCTCATACCATAAATATATAGCATAAACTAAAGTGAATATTTTTAAATGTAAAATTTTTTTCAATTCCTATCTAAGAGTTTCCATAATTTGCTTAATTAAAAATAAACAAAAATATTAATTATTTAACATCCGAAAATTCAATATTCATTTTTTTAATTTAATCAATAATATTTTCTTAATACTATAAGTTTGTAACATAAACTAAAGTGAATTTTTTTTAAATGTGAACTTTTTTCAATTCTCATCTAAGAGTTTCCATAATTTGTTTAAGTTAAAATATACAAAAATATTAATTATTTAATATCAATAATATTTACCCAATACTAGGAAATATATTATTTTCTGAATTTAATCAATATTATTTTGTCTAAATCCAATTTACCCAATATTATAAATATACTATAATTTGCTTAAGTTTCAATATTATTTTCTGAATTTAAGCACTAATATTTACCCAATACTATAAATATATAACATAAACTAAATCCAACTATTTTAAAATTTGAAAATTTTTTAATTCCTATCTAAGAGTTTCCATAATTTACCTAATTTAAAATATATAAGAATATTAGGATTTCAATTTAAAAATAAATATATAACAAATATACATAACAATTCAATATTTTAGTGGATTTTAATCTAACACTTCAACAATACATACAAACCAGCCCTCCAATCGGCTAGATTTCAATAACTTGCTTAACAATTGAGTAAAACATTAATGAATAACAAAAATGCAATATTTCTTCACTAAATCGAACCAAAGTTTTAAGCACACTTACTGATTTTAGAGCAAATTAGGAGGCCAGCTGAATAAGGAAACAAGTTTCAGGAACTAACTAGAGAAAAAACGGTGAAAATACGTCCAGAAATGCACCAAAAATGCTCAAAATGCGAACCGGTGGCAAAGGATAAAAGTTGTTGTGGCAGGAAGAAATTGGGAATAAGAAGAAGGGTGCACGATTTTTGTAGGGTTACAAGGGCTATACCAGCATTTTTTAATGAGATATAGCGGCGTTTTATAAACGTTGGTATAGCCTCAGGTGTTAGCGACGTATATAGTGTTGTTTTCACAAAAACACCATTAAATTCCGCTATTCGAGGGGTTTTAGCACCGTTTGATAAAACACCGCTAAAGCCCAATTATCTTTTAGTGTATTATATGTATGAACTCACATGTCACTATATTTGATTGATTCATGATCTGTATTCTCTCATTTTATATAATATCACCTTTTGGTCTCAATCACATAATAGAAATCTTATTAAAAGTTGATCAAGTTTTTAACAGGCATTAAATTTATAACACAAACTTATTATAAAATAACATGCTCTACAATCATAATCAAAAAAGGGTACAAATCCATGAATTAGCTAACCTATTCTTAACAATGAAATTTAGTTCATCATCAAGCAAGAAAAAGCATTCAAATTCAAGCAAACCATAATAGAGATAAATAATGAAACCCAATGAAATCTTTGAATATTTATTGAAAACTTCTAAAAAATTGTTATGCAATTATGATCCTTTTTTTTTTTCAACTAAATCTTTAAACAAAATCAAGAACATCTCAAAATTGTATGAAAAATCTTTCTAAAATTGTCCTAAGGCAACTCTCCCTGTTCAGGTAGGATTACAATTACTATATATAGTCTAACATTAGAAAAGAGCTTTGAAAAACATGAATTCCTGCGATATGGTACTACGCCACAATGTCATGCTATGACATCGAGTTTCTAGATTTTTGATGCATCTGGTGCTTCACTGCTATGCTATAGTGTAAAGCTTCTGAAATCTAAATTTTGGTCTTCATAAAATTGTATTTGTGGATGTCTAGTTTCATTTGGTTTCTAAATCATCTTATTTAGACTTTAGGATCTCATGTTATGACCATTTTAATCCTCAGTGGTCAAACATATAATTTTAACAAAAACACCTAAATTTGTAGCAATGGTTGAAGGCCTAAGTGAGGTTAGATTTTTTCCCATACTAGCTTTTTGAAAAGCTTGAGAGGTACACTATAACTTTGACGGATACTACTTGTATATTATAAATGCTTGTTTTTCCACTATGACACACAATGTTCTTGTTCTCTTTTTATGTTTCGATTGTTCATTCTTCCTGAACTAAATTCGAACCACTGGTTAGTCCTTCATAAGTGTCTTTTTGGCTTGATTTCTATTGAATTCACATCAAAACCAACATTTTCTATAAAATCATACATGAAAACCTATGATCCTAAACAATGCACATAATAAGGGTAAATTGGTCATATCACCCCCTAAATTGACTATGGAATTATACATACAATTGACACTTATCACAATCCCTAATTAGCTTTTTTCTAGTTCCTAGCAAAATAAGGGGCTTACTGGAATAAAGGAAAAGAAAAAACTAAATGAAAATAAAATGAAACTAACATACTCACTAACTATCTAAATCACTTCCGTAGATTGTCACAATTGCATTTAGCATATGTAACAAACCTTTAAACCCTAGATAGCCTTAATGGACAAGTTATAGTCTTGTGAGGGTTTCTAGAAATGCTAGGCACAAAAATCATTTAAAAAAGCCCAAAAAATATAGCATATACACATAATGATACAATAATGCAATAGTTAAGTCATACAAATGTCTCATGAACTATAACAAATAATCAATACACAACTTACCAACTTCATCCTCCTCAAAAATATTTCAAAACAACACACCACAACTTTATCAGCTTTCACATTCATCTCATTCCATATGAAATAAATTTATCTACCTTTACTAGCACATCTTCCACAATACCTCTTGAATTTTTAATTAATATATTTACTAATTATAGAGACACTATGGTATGTTGTGGCTCTCTAAGGCACAATTTCTTAAAAAATAGACAAGGGCATCAAGTTAATGTTGACACCTAAATCACATAAAACATTTGAAAAGGAAATTTAACCTAAAGTATAAGAGATAGAGAAACTCCCTAAATCCTTGAGCTTTGGCAACAATTTATTTTGTAGAATGGCAGAACAGTCCTTTGTGAGCTTAATTGTCTCATGCTCTTCTAACTTTCTTTTATTTGATAAGATTTCTTTTAAAAGCTTAGTATAGCTAGGCATATGAAGTAAATCATCTACAAAAAGGATGTTGATGTGTAGCTTTTTAAAGATATCAAAATATTTAGTAAATTATTTGTCTAACTGCCTCTTTTTATTTGCAAAAGGAAGAGGAGGTTAGATTTCAATAAGTTTCAACTCAATTTTCCTTTTAATTGGTTTTTTTTTTTTTTTTTTGTTTTTATGGTGCTTTGTCTTTTTCTTGGCCCATGATTTCCTCTTCACTTCTTAATAATATTGCTTTTGCTTACTTTTTTTACCTTTTCCACTTTAGCATTGTAACATCGATTTTTGCCGCACCAAGCAAGGACAAACTTACCACCCTTGTTTGATTATAGTGGTTATGGATAGATTTTTTAAAAATGACCTATTTTATTCTTTGTACCAAAGGAGATGATGTTTCATATGTTTCTAAACTCTTTTTCAATAAGATTGTAAGGTTATATAGTATCCCTAGAATCATTGTATCAAATAAGGACACTAAATTTTTTTAGTCATTTTTAGAGAAGCCTTTAGGAAAAATTTGTCGCCAAGCTTCTATTATCACCTACTGTCATCCCCAAACCGATGGCAAAACTAAAGTGGCTAATAAAACTTTAGGATCTATCTTAAGGACTTTAGTAAATAAGCACTTATAAGATTAGGATCTTAAATTGTCATATGTTAAATTTAGTTACAATAGGAGACCTAGGCTCACAATGGGTCATTCATCATTTGAAGTCATATCTGGTGTAAATCCCTTAACTCCTATTAATTTAACTTCATTACCCTTTACTTTAAGCCAAATATGGATGTTGAAGAGAAACTTAAGCAAATAAAGAAGTTACATAGGGTCGTGAGGACACAAATAGAGAAAGTCAATGAGCATGTAAGATAAAAAGCCAACAAGAATAAAAAAAAAAAATGAAGGCTTTTCAAGCTTAGAGATTTATTATAGGCATACTTGAGAAAATAGAGGTTTTTAGCAAAAAGAAAAGGAAGTTAACACTAAGAGCTGATGGCCTTTTAGAGATCCTTGAAAGGGTAAATGATAATGCTTATAAGGTAGAGCTCTTTAGTGATTATAGAGATGTTTTAGCTACTTTTAGTATCAGAGATCTTAGCCCTTACCTAAAGGATGACTTGGATCTAAAGGCAAATCCTCACCAATCTAAGACGGGTGATATGAATCCAACTTCTAATCCATCAGCATACTTAAATGTAACCAACTCATCCCTAAACTATAATGACAACTTTGGAGTGACTTTACTATTATGCCTAGAGTTTCCACCCTTTTATATGGTTTTTGTAGCATCCTAGGTTAGAAAGCCCTTAGGGGAAGAGTTTTGGGGTTAGAAATCAAGATTCAGAAAGAGATTGGGAGTCTAGATAAGTTCAGGGGTGAGTTAGTAAGTTTTCAGAGCCGTGTGGCTTTCGTAGGAATCCTTTCGGAAGGATTCGATCCGGTGAGTGAGCGGGAAATGGATTAAGTCTATTTTCCCTTGTGCACGCCCGTGCACCATTGATGCACGACCGTGCGTTGCATAGTATATAAGTGAGAGCTGAGAGAATTCTCATTTCTTTTCTCACCCATTTCATTTCAGCCAAATTTCTCTCTTCCATTTCAGTTCCTCCCATCATTAGAGAGGAAATTCAGTAGCAAATAGCTCCCAATCCGATGAGAGAGCAAAGAGATTAGTTGTTTGAGAAGTTTTCAGAAGCATGACAAGAGGTAAGTGTTCTTTCACTTCTTCTCGCAATTTCCCAGCATGTTTGATGAGTTGTGATGCTTGGATGAATGTTATGCATGTTATATGATGATGGTTGATGTGTGAAATGTTGATTTTAGCCATTTTGATCCATGCATGTGGTTGATCATGTTTAGTGACAGAAAGTTGACATGCTTGCATGGTGGATTTATGTATACTTGTTGCATGTTGTGTTTGAGGCTTG
>JAJEJH010000690.1:153607-212684 GCA_026122585.1 Anacardium occidentale | reverse complement strand
TTTCCATTTTGGCATTATGGCACCAATTTTTGCGGTACCAAGCGAGGACAGACTTACCACCCTTGTTTGATTATAATGGTTATGGATAGATTTTTTAAAGATGACCTATTTTATTATTTGTACCAAAAGAGATAATGTTTCATATGTTTTTGAACTCTTTTTCAATAAGATTGTCAGGTTATATAGTATCCCTAGAATCATTGTATCAAATAGGGACACTAAATTTTTTAGTCATTTTTGGAGAAGCCTTTAGGAAAAATTAGTCGCTAAGCTTCTATTATCACCTACTGTCATCCCCAAACCGATGGCAAAACTAAAGTGGCTAATAAAACTTTAGGATCTATCTTAAGGACTTTAGTAAATAAGCACTTATAAGATTAGGATCTTAAATTGTCATGTGCTAAATTTAGTTACAGTAGAAGACCTAGGCTCACAATGGGTCATTCATCATTTGAAGTCATATATGGTGTAAATCCCTTAACTCCTATTAATCTAACTTCATTACCCTTTACTTTAAGCCAAATATGGATGCTGAAGAGAAACTTAAACAAATAAAGAAGTTACATAAGGTCGTGAGGACACAAATAGAGAAAGTCAATGAGCATGTAAGATAAAGAGCCAACAAGAATAAAAAAAAAAAAAAACGAAGGCTTTTCAAGCTTAGAGATTTAGTATAAGCATACTTGAGAAAATAGAGGTTTTTAGCAAAAAGAAGAGTAAGTTAACACTAAGAGCTGATGGCCTTTTAAAGATCCTTGAAAGGGTAAATGATAATGCTTATAAGGTAGAGCTCTTTAGTGATTATAGAGATGTTTTAGCTACTTTTAGTATCAGAGATCTTAGCCTAAAGGATGACTTGGATCTAAAGGCAAATCCTCACCAACCTAAGACGGGTGATATGAATCTAACTTCTAATCCATCAGCATACTTAAAGGTAACCAACTCATCCCTAAACTATAATGACAACTTTAGAGTGACTTTACTACTATGCCTAGAGTTTCCACCCTTTTATATGGTTTTGACTCCCTCTTTTGAAAATTTAAGTGTTTTAAATAATTGTTTGACCAAGACAAAAATAGCATGCATCAATTCAGACCTCAAGAAAATATAAACAATCAAGAAAAAGCAAGAAAGTTATAAACAACCAGTCACAATACCATGGTGCAATGTTAGATGAAAGATTATAAGTCCTTGCCTGCGACACAATGTCATGCCATGACACCTGCTCTCTACTTATATACACATGTGTGTGCCACAGTATGGCATTGTAATGCATACTAACCCTTATATTACACTATAACATGGCATTGTAGCACTCGTTTTCTATCCAGTTATGCCACTCTCTACCTATTTTGCATGAAATACCTATTTAGACCACTTTCTTGTAATTGTGTTCTATCATATTTAACGGTAAAATTATCATTTCAATTTTTACATCTCCAACCCTATATATAAGTGTAACTTTAATCATGTAAGACACTTTTGATGAATTGAAAAGAAAACTTGTTCCAAGCTTATGTGCTTGCTATCTTGAATTTTTCCTAGTTACTTAGTTAGTTCTTGGAAAATTCTTATTATCTTTATCCAATCTCTTAGCAAGGGAAGATTGGTAGAGATTGAAACAAGTTGGTGAATGTTCTTTAGGCATGTTTCACTTTCTTACATTTATCCAATATTTGACAAGTAAATTTCCATCTAGATTATGTGTTATCATTCTTCATCTACCTTTCTTGCATATTAATGTTGTTTTTATGGTTAAATGTGTATGGAGATTGATTATTGACTTACCCTTTGGTAAGTAGACTTATATCACCTTCAAGTCTAGTAGGTGGCATTCTAGCTAAAAAAGTGTCCTCTTTTAAAGACCTTTAGGTCTATAATAGGCTTTGATCATTTCTTTCCTCATTAAGGCCAAACTAGCTGTCTTTTCGTGTGATATGTTATATTTAGTGTTTTGTCACATGTTTACTTCCATATCATTATAACATCACCACATAACATATATAAAGCAAGAGGCATATATAAACACCCTATTTTGATCAACTAGGTTTATCCTTTCAAGGACTATTCTATGTGCTTAAAAATCTAGAGCCTTGAGATATAGAGTTAATGTAGTCAATTATCAAATGTCTAACTTGGTGAATAAGTTTATTTTCGTCAAATATCTTTTAGGCTTTGAAAACCTAGATTTAATGGTTAAAATTATGAAACTACCTATTTTAGGCCCAACTTATAGGCCATAATCCAAATGGTATGCAAACACAAGCGGTGTACGTGTTTACCTATCCTCTTTGTAGGATGATGAAAAAGTTTTATCTCATCTACATTTAATGGAATTGTGTGAACATATAGTTTTGTCTGAAAATCTGATATCACAAACTATATTCCCTCTTAATAAATACTAGTATATTAATGGTTTTCTTTCATATCAATAGGAACATGTCGAGTCATATACATCTTTGCATCTTTGGTTTATGGATCAAGATTTTTAAAATTGTATAAAAGTGAGGTTTTATTTTGTGTTAAAGGGGGTTTGTTATCTTATCACTCAAGAGGTCATTTTCTAATAAGAAAATATTACTAAAAACACCCAAACACCATCTCTTTTTTGTATAAAACATAATCAAACACTTATAATAAACCATCCATGAAGGCTAGCATACCTATAAACACACAGACCTACTTGTCCAACCATCAAGATCACCCTCAACCTCAATAAGTTACTCATAAACCTGAAGAGGGATTGATAGTTAAGTGACCAAGTATCAATACATAAACCTACTTCCAATGACATAGGTGCCTAGGTTAGTCCTCTAAAAGGGGTCTTCCTTCTATCTTATTTTCTTTTTAAGTGAAAAACACTCACATATCCATACCCTATATCTTGCATGTAAAATGAAAAACATTTAGTCTTATATGTGGACTCAAAAACATTGTTTATCCATGTATAACACCAGATTATCTACCTATATCCTTGATGATAAATATGGTAATGTTCCATTCGCATGGATTTGTTTCACATAATATGCTTATTGTTATAAAAATACCATGATATGAATATGTTGATTCACTTGTTTAGGCGTGTTAATGGATCCTATTGTCATTATATCATTTTTGTCTCCTCTAGAATGTGTATGTGAATATGTATCTTATTTGTGTATATACATGTCCACATGCTCTGTATATGTGTCATTTCTTTTTCTATGTGTATATGAATGTGTGTTTTTCTCCTAATATCCATAGACAAATAGGGAGACATAAAAAACTAATCAAATTTTGAAAGATATAATAAGGACATATTGTATGGATCATAGATTAAGTTGGGTAGAGTTATTACCTTTGATGGAGTTTACATATAATAATAGTTACTAGTTAACTATTCAAATGGCTTTGTATAAGACTTTGTATGGTAAGAGGTATAGGTCTTTTTTACACTAGGGTGAGATTGATGAGAGATTTTTTTTGATGCAATGTTGGGTCCTAAGATGACTTAGAGGACAATTGATCAAATTTAGATGATTAGACAACATATGAGTCAAGCCTAGGATTGATTAAAAAGTCATACTAACAAACGATAGAAAGATTTAGAGTTTTAGATTAGTGATTGTGGCATTGATTTTTACCACGTCGAGATATGACAGATTTGTCACTCTTGTTTAATCACCCTAAATATAGTCAAGAGAAGCACACAATGGATTTATGACCCATTATAGAGTCTATAGAGTCGCCACCCAAGGGTTGCCTTAAGAAAATACACGTTGGTGAGGATAGGCAATTTATGGATCTCTTACAGAAAACCTAATCCTTCCTCACTTGCCGAATAGGTTAAATTCAAAGAGTCAGGTGCAACAATAAAAAGGTGTTAAGCACATATGCCGCCCGTTCCAAAAACTGGCCTCCACTATTGTAGTGTGTTTGTTAAGTATGTTATCAAGTTTAATTAAGTCTCATTTTTATCACGCGACGCAATATTAATCATTTATCCAAACACATAAATATACATCCACAAAAAAAAAAAAAATAGGAAAATAAAAATTATATCTCTTTTTGACATTCACCCCTGTACATGTGTTATAATTTAAACAAGTCTAATAATTTAAATCTCTACAAAACAAATTAGGTTAGTCATAGAATATAAAAAAAAAAAAAAAAAAACGACATCCATACCATAAAAATGAAAAGAAAAATAATAAAAGCAAAAAATTAAAATTAAAAAAAATTAATATTACATTCCCTTACACATACACTCCTATACATTGAATCTAATCCTAAACAAGTCTAAAAATAAATAAATAAATCTTACAAAACAAATTTATTAGCACAAATTTAATAAATAATAAAAAAAATTTGTAGAAAATGACTTAAGTCTGCATCCACCACGCCCTCGATCGACTTCTCCTCTATGCTTACCTCATTCAAGAAACATTTCATATAAAAGAGATAAATAAAACATTCATATTGAAAACATAAATAGCAGAAAATAAAAATAAAAATTACAACCCTTTAACAATTCATCCCAATACATTTATTCTAATCTTAAACAAGTCTTATCAATAAATAAGCTAAAATAAACCTATAAAAACCAACCTAGATATATAATACATAACAATATATATATATATATATATATATATATATATATATATATTGTTATATATATATATATATATATATATATATGCACATTTGAAACAAAATCAGTATACGTATACACAACCAAAAGCAATGCTGTCACGCCACATTAATGTTCTGTTTTCCCCTTAACTTGCTCAGGCATTTATCACAAATAAAAAAATAAAATAAAATAAAAATAACACGCAGACAAGTAAAAAAAACAATATATATATATATATATATATATATATATATATATATATAATTCACAACCTCTCCATCAATACACATCCCCTCCATCCAGGCAGAATCTATGTAATATTATATATATATATATAGAGAGAGAGAGAGAGAGAGAGAGAATATATTTAATATATATGCATGCGAACACATAGAATAAACATGCACAAAACGTATAATGTACTGTACACGCATATAAACATGAAATAGGCTAATATATGCATGCAGACAAGTGAAATTAGAATTAATAATAATAAAAAAAAAAAAATTGAATCAAACAAATTTTATGCCTCAACCACCGATATCAGGTACCACAATATTAGCATATTTATGCAAAATATGTGCACAACATATTTAACTCAATTATTAATTATGGCATAGACATAAAACTTGAATGAAAAAATTCACATATCCAATATAATACAATATGAGCAAATGTTGTAATGTACAAAAATATAATAACAACAAAACGATAAAAAAGAAAAAAAAAAGATAACATAAAACAATGACAATCTCAAAGCTTCATTAACATCGAACTGAGGATGATCGAGTTCTTAGACGAGAATAAAACGTTTGGTTTGATTTTGGTTTTGTGGTTTGATTTTTTTTTTTAATTTTTACAAATGTCTAAAAAAATGATTACCCACAAAAAATAAATAGTGTTTTTCCCTCCCGTGGCTCCTCTCTACTTTCTCCCTTAGTATTTTCTCTCTCTTTTTTTTCTCTTGTTTTAAATCCTCTTTGCTTTCACTACAGCAGAAAGGGTTTTTAGCGGCGTTTACCTAAATGTTGCTAAAAGCATAAGTTTTAGCGGCATTTTAATAAAACACCACAAAAAATGCCACTATAATCAGGTTTTAGCAACATTTATATAAATGTTGGTAAATATTTGAATAAAACGCCGTTATAACTTTTTTTACCGGCGTTTATACAAACGCCAGTAAGGGTCTTTATAGCCCTGCCAAGTGCATTGTTCTTCTTCTTTCCCATTTTCTCCCGCCGCTGTATACGGTTTTCTCCCGCTAGCTGTTGCTGTTTTCGTCAGTTCTAGGCCTGTTTTCGACGGTTTCCGGCCATTTCTTCTTCATTTAGAGACGACATTCTTCCCCTCTTCACCTTGGCTCTCATTTAGCTCAAAAAATTGTAAGTTTTCTAAAAATTTTTGAATTATTTTTGTTATTTGTTATTTATTAAAGTATGTTAATTATTAAATTTTGAATCATTATTTGGAGCAAATGATTGAAATCCAACCGATTGGAGGGTTGGTTTGTATGTGGTATTGAGATGGAAGTGTTTGATTGAATCATTATTTGGAACAAATTATTAATGCAACGCACAGATTTTTATTATAGAAAAGGAAAAGAAAATTCCATAAAATTTATAATAATTTTAATTCGATTTCCTAAATAAACAATAAGGTGAGGGGGATATTGATGTTAATATTGAAAAATATTTATAACATAAGACTCTACTATGGCTAAATTCGATTTAAATTATTTGAATTTGAATAATTTGAATCAAATAAATCAAATTTGAATTAAGAATTATACTAATTTTCACAAATGATTTAAATATTAAATTTGAATCTTAATTCATTGATCTTAAATTAATTTTTTTTAGACTTAATATCATCTTAAATTAAATTTTATTTGAGTTTATTCATATTGGAATCCATGATTGGCACTCATAATCATGTCAAATTGTAGTTAGGGCGTCTTTTTTTTTATGGATTTATTTCATGTGGGTCAATCATACACTCTCATTATGGTTGGAAGAACCAGGTGTACAGAAAGAGTAAAGCTAGCAGCCTCATTCATGCTTAGCCTCCCTTGATTAAAAGTGGGATCACAAAATTAGCAAATTCGCCTGTTTTTGAGTTTGAAAAGATTATTTTTTCCTACATATATTAAAGTTAAATGTTAGGTTTAACCGACAAAATGTATTTGTGTCGCTTTGTATAAAAATAACAAAATTTAAAATAATTTCTAAAACTAGAAACTAGTAGATGACAAACATCGGAAAATTGTATACTAATATTTCTTCTCTTTTCTCATCAGTCACTTCTTCTTTTTTTTTTTGTGTTGTATTTTCGCCTCTTCACTTTGCCTTCTGGCTACAAATTAGGAAAAAGCACATAATTTTCTCACATCTTTGTATGATTTTATCATTTTCCAGTCAAATTACACTCAAGATTCTATAATTCCCACATCTCATTTTGGATTTGATTTTGATTGAGTTGATTTGGGTTTGATTTTAATTGAGATTTAGATTTGATTGGGCTTGAATTGGAGAAGATTGAGACAGACCTATAGCTGTTGGTGATGTGATTATTGTTTTTTTTAAGAAAAGAATGAGAAAGTTTGGTGGTGTTCGTGTTGAGGCTTTACTTTAGAGAGGTGATTATATTGGTGGTAAAGATGACAAGAGGAGAGATTAAGAATAGGGAAAAGTGAATTCGGTAGAGAAAAAAGCATAAAATTAAAATTTTAAATACAAAGAAATAGTAGATGATTTTAAGGATTTAAATGTGCAATTTTATCAGATTCAATCACACTTTTAGGCCTAATTTGACACATCTCTCATTCAAAAAAAAGGTGATTTTAAGGATTCTTTATAATCAGATGATAATTTATAGGTTTTTGAATTTAAAAAAGGTCGAATGACATATTGTCACCTAAGGTTTCGCTTAATAACAAATTATTACCTACAAAAGTTTTAAAAATTAAATATTCATCCATTGACCAAAGTCAAAAGAGTATTTTTATCTTTTTGAATTAAAATTAAAATTTTTTTTATAAAATATTAAAACTTTAATGGATTTCAATATTAAAGGAAAGTTTTAAAAACCCCTGTAAGGTTTTTGTATGTGCTTTTTTTTTTTCTTTTTTTGGAGATAAGAATTTAGCCGGAGTTTCATCAAAAGAAAGAGAGATTTGTCTCAATTTAATAGGTGTTACTAATTTGATAATATTATTGAACAAATAATCAAACAGATCATCATCTCATAACTTTAATCCATGGATTATGATATTTAAATATAACTATTGGGAATTTGGAAGGACCACAAAAATGATAATATTGTTTTTGTTTGTTGGGCATTGCATAGAAATTATTATTATTATTATTATTATTATTATTATTATAATATCATCAAATAACTATGTCCCACCTGCAGATTGATAAAATCATAATTTTCATTTGAAGATTTAAAAAATCAAATTCTCTCCAATCATCCACTTCTTTTATTGAATTTGTTTGATTTTCCTAGAAATGTTTATTTTACTCTTTTACTAGAATTATAAAAATATCAAATAATAAGTATATTTTTATTTGTTAACTTTAACTAACTTTAAAATATGATGTTTTATTATGCTTGTTGGGATGTAATTTTCAATGTTAAAATTAATTATTAACAATTTAATTTTTTCAAAAACACCTAAAATTGGAAATTAAAAAGAAAAGCTCATGTTTTATTATTAAAGTTAACGGATAAGTATTTGTGTTTGCAATATAACTAATAAATGTTACATAGTCAGATTGATTTGGTGTTTACATTAGGTATAATTTTAACTGTGTTATTATGTATTAGTACGTTGTTATGGATACTCGCAAGTGTAGGAGCTGGATGAGTTTTTCAACAGTTATGGCAGAATTTTTAGAAGGGTTGAATAGCTTCCTTGATTTTACATTTCAAGGTAAATCAAGTACTGACAAGGTTTCATGTCCTTATAGAAAGTGTGTTAATTACTACTACAAAAATCGGATAGAACTGTATGACCATTTAGTGGTTCATGGATTTATGATTAGTTATACGACTTGGTGTTGTCATAGTGAATCTATGGTCACACAAGAGTCAACCCTAGGCGTCCAAGTACAAAAAGAAACGAGTACAGATAATTCCATGACAAAAATATTACATGATGTTTTTGGGGTATCTGGACAGCTTTTTGATGCATGTAATCATGGCAGAGATGCAATTGAGCCCAATATCGATGATACTATGATGGAAAAACATACGAAACATTTTGTTGGAGAAAATGAAGACTTCAAGAAATTAACAAAAGATGCTAAGGAAGAATTATATTCAGGGTGTGAGAATTTCACTAAACTGTCATTTATTTTGCATCTCTATAATTTAAAATGTCATTATGGTTGGTCTAACGAATTGGTTGATGCTTTAATTAAGCTTTTAAAAGATGCTTTTCCAAAGGGTAAGACACTACCGAACTTTTTTCATGAAACCAAAAAGATTATTAAAGCCTTAGGACTTAAATATGTGTAAATTCATGCTTGTCCCAATAATTGTATGGTATTTTGGAAAGAAAAAAGCTTCTGATGACTTATGCTCAGTTTGCGGGGCGTCTCAGTGGAGAAATTTTGAGAGTGATTCATCTAGTGCCGTAGGAATTTCCAATTTGGTTAAGAAAAAACAAATTTCGTCGAAAGTGTTACGGTATTTTCCTATCAAGCCGAGACTTCAAAGGTTATTCATGTCCACAAAAACTTCAAAGTTGATGACTTGGCATGATAAACACCATACTAAGGATGGAATTATGAGACATCTGACTGACTCAGAAGCATGGAAAAGCTTTGACTCGATCTACGCTACATTTGGTGAAGAACCACATAATGTTAGTTTGGGTTTAGCGAGCGACGGTTTCAATTCGTTTGATACTATGCAAAGTACTTATAGCATATGGCCGATTTTTTTACTTCCCTACAATTTACCACCATGGTTGTGCATGAAACAACAATTCTGCATGTTCTCATTGTTAATTCCTGGTCTTTCTAGGCCTAGTAATGATATTGATGTTTACTTGCAACTTTTGATAGAGGACCTTAAAGACTTATGCGAGATAGGCATGGAAACATTTGATGCCTCATCGAATGAAAATTTTCAATTGCATACAGCAATTATGTGGACCATAAATGATTTTCCAACTTATGGTAATCTCTATTGGTGGAACATTCATAGTTGTTTTGCATGTCCTTGTTGTAATACAGAGACAGACTCAAGGTGTCTGAGGAATGGCAAAAAGTTCTGTTTCATGGGCCATCGTCGATTTTTTTATATCACTCATAAGTCTCGATTTGATGTAAAATCATTTGATGGGATAATCGAATTAAGATCTACTCCAGTTCCACCGTCTGGGTTTGCAATCTTGGATCAATTGAAAAATATCAAGTTTAGCTACGAAAAGATGCATAAAGAAGTTACGGGGGTCAAACCAAAAACATAGAAAAAAAAAAGTATTTTCTTCCACTTACCTTATTGGCAATCGCACTTAATAAAACATAACCTTGATGTGATACACATTGAGAAAAATGTTTGTGACAATGTGGTAAATACAATTCTCAATATTGATAAAAAGTCAAAGAATAACATTTATGCTCGTCAGGATTTGTAAGAGATGAACATAAAGAAGGAGTTATGGCCTCAACAGTGAGATTTAGGAAAAACCTATTTACCTCCGGCCTGCTATACGATGGCGTCACATGAGAGAAAAATTTTTTATAGAGTGTTGGAACAGGTTAAATTCCCACATGGTTTTGCCTCAAACATTTCACGATGTATTTGTAAACAAAACAAATTATCTGGTTCAAAAACTCATGATTGTCATGTATTAACACAACAACTTCTTCCACTTGCATTTCGAGGTGCATTGCCTATGAAAGTAAGTTCTATTTTAACTAAACTATCAAACTTATTTCAAGCTTTGTGTGCTAAGTCTCTTCAAATTCGTGATCTTGAGCAACTTGAAAGAAAGATTATGTTCACACTCTGCAATATGAAAAAAAATTTTCCCTCATGTATTTTTCATAATTATGGTGCATTTGATTATTCATTTGGCTGCAGAAGCGAGGCTTGCCAAGCCAGTGTAGTGGCAATGGATGTATCCAATCGAAAGGTATTGTAAATAAATATACTTCATAGTCTTTTCTTGAAAGTCAGCTCACACTCTGTCATTCATCAGGTCATTAGGCACTTTAAAATCAACTCTCCGAAATAAAGCTCATCCAGAGGGTTCGATTACTGAAGTGTTTCTTGCTTCAGAGTGTGGCATTTTACGCCTAATACCTAGATGATGACAAATCATCGTAGGGCCAAAAAAACACAACTAATGCACCTGGGTCCAAATCAATCCTATTTTCCCAGGTTAGACAACTGTCTGGAAGTGTTCAAGATTTTATGACAGATGAAAATATGTAGGTACAAGTACAACGTTATGTTATTTTCAATTGTGATTCAGATATAGTCTAGAGGTGTCGAGAGTAAGTTATCTTTGGCGATGAACATATCCATGAATATATCGACATTAGATTGCGATGATATTGTACTCATTTGTCCATAAATTACAGAGAATATCTCGACGCTATCAAAAGATTACATCGTCAACGACGATTAACTCAACATGAGATTGACCGCTTACACAGCGAATCCTTTCATAAATGGTTCAACATAAAGGTAAATAAAGTTTTTTTTTTTTTTTTATATATATATAACTCTCTTTATATTTATATATCGGTGGACATTAATAAATAGCTATTTATGTTGCTTTTAGGCAAAAAATCTGGACATTGATGATGATAAGCATTTCATTGTTGAAATCAAAGCCCTCGCTCATGGTCTAAACTATATAGCAAAGAGGTTCAAATGTTTTGATTTGTATAATGGGTATAGATTTCGAACGAAGGAATATAAAAAAGACATGAGTACACAAAATTGTGGAGTTATGGTAGTTGTCAAAACCCAAAGTTATGCCAGTAGTAGTGACTCAAGGCCGATATTAGGCGATGTGACTTACTATGGTGCATTGACTGATATTGTTGAACTCAACTATTTGTATTATTCAGATGTGACTGGGTTGATGTTACTCACGGTAGAGAGATAACACATAATGCACAAGGATTTACACTAATAAGTTTTGCTCACCTAATTCACACTGGTGATCATATATTTGATGAACTTTTTGTGTTTGCATCTTAGGCTCAATAAGTTATCTTTGTCCAAAATCAAAGAGATAAACAATTGGTTGTTCCTTTGCCTATAAGGCCTAGAGATACCTTTGATTTAAGAGATATTGCATCTAATAAAGATAACATTGATGTGAATATCTCTGACGATAGTTTGAATATTCTCCATTCGATAAATCAGATAGAGACAGAGAATGATGATTTTGTGTTGGTTAGAAGTGATATAGACGATATTTTCGTCGATATGCTTACCAACCAACAATTATAGGATGAGTTAAGGTTAAACTCAAATTTTATCTTTGATGTGATTTGTAATTAAATATATGACATGTGTTATTGATTTCTCTATCAACACGGTGCAACCTTTTATATATGTTTCTTTTTTTTTAAAATATTTACATATGAATCTATAAATAACGAGAACTTTCTTTGCAAATTACAGCTTCAAAATTTTGAGGAAAAAAGATATATGAACGGTCTTCAAGGGGCAATCCTCACAAAACGTTGAACCACCAAGTCAACATCAAGATAGCACCTGTAGACACCCCATTTTGGACCCAACAAGGTCACCCCCGATGATGAAAATACCTGGATGTTGACTTAGAAATTTTGAGATGTTGAGCCGAGGATGAACGAGTTAAAAAAAAAAATGTTTATTTTGTGTTATTTTTATAAAAGAAAAAAAAAAGAAAAAAAAGTGTATTTATTTTATTTAAAAATAAAATCATGAAAATCCAAATCCTAAACCCAAACCATCTAAACCCAAATAATAATAATAAATAAAAGCCCAAGCCCTCCTTAATAAAGAAAATAAACAAATAAAAATAAAACACAAGCCCAGCCAAAGGAGAAGAAGTGGGCTTAAGTTAGTGGCCCAGCTCACACACACATTGTGTTAGGCTCCCTTCCGTTTAATTATTGCCTTGCCAGTTTTGCTCCTACCATTTTCCAGCCCATGCTAGTCTGTTTGGATTTCCTGATTTTTTTCCGCTTGCCAGTTTTTATTTTCTGTTGAATCTTATCCAGCTTTTTTATTTCCTTTTTCCTCCAGCGGCTTATCCCTTCTTCTGCGCATAAAATTTAATCGTTACTGTTTTTTTGGGCGGATTGAGGGGAATTGAAATGAATTTAATTTCCAGGATCTCAGCTTCCAGAGGGATATAAAAAGGAGACAGAAAAATACCATAAAAAAGGGAGGAAAGAAAGGAGGGGGACGGCTGGAGAGAGAAAAATTGGGAAAGAGAGAAAATTGAGAGAAATAAAATTTTCAAAAGAAGATTTTTCAAAAAGAAATTCTGAAAACCAATTTGTGTAATTTTGGTTCATCCTCGGTTCAGCATCGATAAACTTCGAATCAGTAATTTTCAGGTACGCCCTTGAGGGGAATTTGTTTATAAATAATTTTTTTATTATTTATTATTTTATGTATATAAAATATTATGTTACATATAAATGTTATTCGTAAATTTGTAAGAATAATTTGTATATTGTATTTTTATTTTGTAAATAGATCTATTAATATTTTGTATTAATTTTTTTTTTCTTTGTTATGTTTTCGTACGTATGTAAATATTCCGTATGTATTTTTCACTTCCTTTATTCTGTATTTAATTTTATATATATATATATATATATATTATTTTTTGTGTGTTATAATTTTATTCATATTTCGTATTTGATTTATTTTGTATATTGATGTTTTTTTTTTTTTTATACGCATTCTGTATTTTATATTATGTCTGCATGTGTATTATATTGTATTGTATGTACATATATAATAATCTTCCTGTGAGAGTATATTTTGGATCCTGCAAGCATTTTGTGTCTATTAAATATATATATTGTTGTACGCATATTTGACGGATGAGACTGGCCGCCCTGATGGCAGCAGGTGGCCATGTTATTCCCCCCTCCCAGGTTCAAACCACGCCGCCGGGCAAAGCTGCTTCTATTTTTATATTTATATATTTTTTGTATTATTTATTCTTATTGTTGTTATTTTTCTTTATATTACATTCTCTTCATTTTTATTTTTATTTTATATATCCATTTTATTTCATTTCATTTCGTTGGCTACTCTACATAATATTATTAGCATTATCATTATTTTTGTACATTATTATCATAATTACATATATTTATTTTATTTATCTTTGTATTTTGTACATATATTATATTAATTTATATGTATGTATTATATGTATTGTGTAATTATTGAATTGCGCATATTATATACACTGAGTGTTTGTACATACTGTATGTATTGTATGTTATGTACATAAACTGCATGTATTGTATGTATGTTGTGCTATGTATATAAAAGTATTATACTTGGTATGAAATGTGTAAATATTCTGTAAATGCAAATTTTGTATTCTGTGTGCGTCTGTCCATATTGTATTTTTCTTGCATGACATTTAATAAATGTGGTTGTTGCCTGGCTGGCGAGAG
The DNA here is from genome assembly GCA_026122585.1 of Anacardium occidentale. NCBI lineage: Eukaryota > Viridiplantae > Streptophyta > Magnoliopsida > Sapindales > Anacardiaceae > Anacardium > Anacardium occidentale. Next base: position 198,404 of record JAJEJH010000690.1, on the reverse strand, counting down.
ACGGGAGGCTTGTCTCCCTTGGCACCCGGGTTCGAATCTCATCAAGGAGAAGCTGCATCATTTTAATTTCATCTATTATTGGGCCATCTGCTTCAGCCTCCTTCTTTGGGCCGCCTGGGCCGCGTTTTGTTTATTTCCTTGGGCGGGCTGCTTTCATTTAGATTAGGTTTTTTAATTAGTCTCTTCTTTATTTTATAAATGTAATTTACCCTAACCAAATTTTGTTTTGCAGGATTCATTTATCTAACATATTTGTTTAATTTTTTGGATTGATTAACAAAATTATTTTGCAGGATTTATTTATTATTCGTAGGCTTGTTTAGGTTAGAGGAAATGTATAGGGGTGTATGGAAAAAGGGTTGTAATTTTTAATTTAATTATTTTATTTTTCGTATTTTATTACTTTTATGGATGCATGTAATTTATTATACGTGTATGATTAATATTGCATCGTGTGATAATACGGAACTTAATTAAACTCGGTAACGCGCTTAACGAGCGAACCACAATAGTGGAGGCCGGTTTTCATACCGGGTGGCATGGGTGCCTAACACCTTCCCATCGTCGTACCTGACTCTCCGAACCCGACCCATTGGGTAGGTGAGGAATGGTTGGGTCCTTTGCAAGGGATCCATAAATCGCCCATCTTCACCGATGTGTATTTTCCTGGGGTTACTCCCGGGTGGCGACTCCATAGACTCCGTAGCGGGCCACAAACCCGTTATGCGCTCCTCTTGACCACGTCTAGGGTGGTTAAACAAGAGTGGTAAGTCTGTCCTGGCTCGGCGTGGCAAAAACCGGCGCCACAGCACCCCAACCACAATTGGTAAAAGACAACATGGTATTAAAAGTTATGACATTTTATTATCAAGTACCATTGACTGATAAGTTATTTTTCATCATATGTGTTACAGGTCAGGACTTAGAAACAAGACGAAGGGGACCAACTTTGATGCGAAAGTTTAGAATATGGATCCAGGTGAGAAGGTTACGGTGTAGTTTAACAATATGAACCAAGGAGTATGTCCCAAAGGTCGTGTGCTAGTTAGTTTTTTGGGGACTTTATCAAGAAATTGTCAATTGGTCCCTTTAAGTATAGAAGATTGGAGGCAAATTCCGACATCAAAGAAAGAAAGGATGTTTGGACTTGTTAAGGTAAGATTGCATTATTATCTACATATGTTGTCGCATTATTTATTACGGGCCTAATAACACAATTTAATAACAAATTTATTTTTCAGGCAAGGTTTATATACCCTCCAAAAGGGGATAAATGGGTGTTACAATCTCTGGATAAGAAATGAAAAGACTATAAGTATGACTTGAAAATATAATATTACGAAAAGTACCCCAATATTCATGACCTTGTCAATAATAAACCAGATCAAATTCCAAGAGATCAGTGGATGTCTCTCATAACATAGTGGTATTCTAAGTAAGGAAGGGTACTATATTTTTTACTTTTTCTTGTCTAGTTATGTAATGACGAATTTTCTTTTTTTCTTAAACATTTGTTTTGTTTCAGAGACGTAGCGAAACAAATAGAAAGACTCGTTCTGTTCAAACAATGCCACATACTAGAGGAACAAAGATTATAGCACGATTAATGAATAAAATGGTTAGTTGTTTTACTCTCATTGTTAGCCATATGATTAGGTCTTACGATAATTGTATCTTTCTACCTCCGAGGACCAGACATCAAGTGGTGAACAGTCGTCACGAGCCAAAGTATTTATAGCCACCCATCAGACTCGTAAAGATAGGAGACCAATTGATCGAGAATCTACATATGTAATCGTAAGTTTAGTTTCTATTACTTTATTTGTGGTTGTGACAAATTTCGGTTAATAAGACATTGCTTTTTATAATGGGTTTAGGAACTCCTCCAAAAGAAGATAAATGAGTTACAAAATTTTATCCAATAATCAAATACAAGTCTTCCAGAGATGGAGGATAATGCATATGCTCAAGTGATGGGACCAAAAAGACATGGTCGAGTGCATGGATTAGGATTAGGTCCAATGCTTCATATACAGGGCATCGACATCAGCATCATCATCTCACCACTCAAGCGGCCCTTCAAGTGTGAATAATGAGGCGAACGAAAGAATAAGAGTATTGGAAGATCAAATGAAAACACTGTAAAAAGTACTTGATAATAAGATGAACTCAGTTCAATCTCAGTTGTCCAGGATTTATGCATCGTTGGGCCTACCACCAGAGCCACCAAGTGGAGAGGTAATGTTTACAGGATATGTTTATATAACAAATTTCTTCAAATCAAGTAATTACATGAAAATTACTATCCATGGATTGTTCATTTCTGTGTCATAGGTACCCCATCCATTAAATAGCCAGCACACTTCAGATGAGAACTAGTAAGTTTGTATTTGCATTCTGGTGAATTGTTTTCTATGTTCGAAAAATACGTATTGATGAAATACAACCGATTGGAGGGCTGGTTTGTATGTGGATATGAAGTGTTGAAATTATTTGATGTTTGTTTTATTTGTTGTTTGGAATCCATGTGGTTTTATCCAAAATTTGTATTTTTTGTGTATTCTCGTGAACTCTGACTGGAGAAGTTTACTGACGCACTTTGTTAGAAGCAAAATTTTGGATGCATTTTGTGTGCCATTGTCATTTTGAATAATTCATAATTATCTGCTATTAATTGTGCTCCTTTGTCAATAATTTATTCTTGTGTTTACATTTGTTTGAAACATAAAGTTAAATCTTATTTCTTGTGGTTGGGATGAATATGTTGTTAATATGTTGGATCTAAATAATGCATACATAAGGATTGAATTTTTCATTTTGTTTTTGATATAAGGATATTTTATACTTGTAATTATACAATGTTGACACATTTATTTGGATACTACAAGATTGTTAACCATGTAATTCATATAGTTGTCGTTTCTTTTGGTGTTACAATTAAGTATAGTCTAGCCAACTTTAGTTTTGTGATTTATTCTACATTGAGTGACCATTAATGGAAATTGTCTGCTATTTTTGTATTTCGTTCTTCTAAAATCTTTAACTTTTTTTGCAAGGCATAATGTCAAGAATTTTGGCTCCAATTTACCCAACAAGCTTCATGGCAATTACTTTAAAAGTCTCTAAACAATATTATGAATGTACGACAAGAATTCTGATAATACCTTCTATCAAATATTTTATTAATGATTTCATTAATTTACTTGTATGTATATATAGACAACATTGTCTTGCATATATTGTTGTCAAATTTTTGTTATTGAGTTTTGTTTATTATTTATAATAAATAGGAAGTTTAATCAATAAGCAGGCAAAAAGGCCCAGAAACAGTTAAAACCCTACTAAAACATAACAAAAACACTGCTAAAATATAACAAAAACGCCGCTATAACCTTGGAAAAACGCTGTTAAATCCATTGCAAACCGCCACAAATTTTTAAAACATCGAAATGTGATATGGCAGGAAAAAAAATTAAAAAACGCCACTAAAACCCCTAAAACCGCCGCTATATCTTATCAACCCCAACGAACAATCATGCGCAGAAAAATTGCAGGAAATAAATTGGCGGGTGGTAAGTGTTTTACCGGCATTTTATAAACGCCGGTATAAGTGAAAATAAACGCTGCTATTAGCTGAGGGATTCAGTGGCATTTATTTGAGAGTTTTACTGGCGTTTTATAAAAACGCCGGTAAAACCTTTACTGACGCAGCTTGTACCGACGTTTGAGAAAATGCCGCTAAAATTATTTACGACATTTTTAAATACCGCTAAAACACCAAAAAAACGCCGCTAAAACTTTTTTCTGTTGTAGTGTCTGTCCCGATTTTTTTCTCCAGTTTCCTCTCCATGCCCTCCCCCGGCTCTCTCCAAATCCTCTTTATATAGATAATTTCCGGCCCTCATATCCAGGAATTATTTTCCTTTCTTCGGGCACTGATCAAGGAAAATAATCCCGAAGAAGCTGGCTCAGTGCAGGAGGAACAGAAGGAAATTAGATCAGTGGGATAGAAAAAGCTGACATGGCATGCATGAAAAAAGGCAAAAAAGGCAAGAAAGAAAACCAAAAGGAAGGTTAACACAGGCAGGGGAGTTAACGAGTAGAACAAAAAGAAGGGCAGAGCTGGGGCAAGCAAGAAGGAAAACAAGCTGTCAAAATATATAAAATCAGATAAACAAGACAGCTGGTGCAGAAGAAGGTTGACGCGGCACAAGAGGGACAGGACGAGAAGGAATTGACGCAGCAAAGAGGGGATACACATGCAAGAAGGAAAAAAAAAAAAAAAGGGGATGCAAAGCTGACGCAAACAAAAAAAAAACATTCTCGGGAAGTGTCCACGCGTGTGTGATACACGTCCACAGGAGGTGCGTGCTGAGACCATACTCTGCCTCAGCGCGCACGTGTAGGCCCTGCGTGCGCTGAACGCAGACTGCAGGCCCACCCGCCTATTCTTTGGGCTGCTGCCTATTTTTCCCTATTTTTCAAGTGGGCTGGGCTGCGCGCTGGAACATGCTTCTCTTTTTATGGGCTGCATGCATCAAGCTTCTATTTTTTTTTTTCTTGGGCTCTCCTCTTTCTTGGTTGCTGGGCTTTTGGGCTAATCATTTGTGAGGGTAAGGATTTTGCGGATTTTTATTTTTATTATTTATTTATTTATTATTATTATTTTATTGGTTTCGGTTTTGGTGTTTTTTATTCATCCATCCTCAACTCGATACCTTAAAAACTCTAAACCAACTTCTAAGTTTTTCATCATCGAGGATGACCCTATTAAGTCCAAAATGAAGTGTTTCTTAAAAGTTACTTCGTATAAAGAGTGGTTAGATTCAATAGAAAAAGTAAACTTACTCGACATATTAGGACATATGAGATTTTGGAGAGAATTGGTAATATGGCTTAGAAACTAGCTTTGTCTACTAGTATAGACAGTATTCATAATATCTTCCATATTTTTTTATCAAAAAGTAAGTTAAAAATTCTTCACATGTGATTGAGATTCAAGATATTAAATTAGCAGATGATATAAGTTATCAAGAGTAACCAGTTTAGATTTTGGATCATCAGGTTAAAACCTCGAACAATAAGAGAATTCAATTGGTTAACGTTTTGTAGAGAATCAAAGATATGAGGAGGTAACTTGGGAGGTTGAGTTTAAGTTCAAGCAAAGATTTCTAGAATTGTTCAAGTAATTCAAAAAACAAAATTTCTATAAGAGGGGAAAAGTTGTAAGAGCTCAAGTTTAGGTTAAAGGTAAAATGGGCAAGAATGAGTGCAAATCAAGGTTTTTATTGGTTTTAAATAGTTTTTAAGGGTGTTTTGGTCTTTCGAGGCTTTATCTAGGTTGTACATGTGTCAACCTAAGAGACTATCATGTGTACAACATGGAAGGCATAGGAATTTTTGAATTCTTGTCATGATCATGCATGTTTTACTTTTATGTACCCTATATAAAGTAGCTCGTGCACATAATTTTTATTTCATTTAAAGCTGATTTTTGAGAGATCTCATAGAGGGAAATCTAAAAAGCTGAAGAAGAGCTTAAACGAGTTGATCAAACGTTAGTATTTGGAGTATAGCCGAGACAGAGAGCTTACAAACTAGCTTTTGAGGTAAAAAGTCCTTTAACTTTTATAGTATTGTTTGATTGTGTATTTAAATGAAATTAATGATAACAAGAACTAATTAACATGATTGATTGTGGAATTAAGCAAGAGAAATTATAAAACAAAAATGTATGAAATATATAGATCTAGGTTATTATGAAAGATTGTGATGATTTATCTTATGCTTGCTAGAGGTGGCAACCTAAGTTATGTTTCCTACTCCATTTGAGTTAATTTGATGATCAGTGATGATTTGTTGGTTGTGATATCCTTAGACACATGTTTAAAAGCTAAGAAAAAATATATAAGTATGCGAATGGTGACTTGATAATAATGAATTCATATATGATTGAATATATATTTTGTTATGCTTAATTTGATTGTTTTACATGTAATATTGATGTCATAATGCTTTCATAATGTTTGTATAAGTTGTGATGTGGTTTTAGAGTTGTTTTGGTTGAGATTAATGGTTGTTTGGCTGTGATTTATCATGGTAGAGCATCACACACAATTGTGCATGTGTGAGATGCATGATCATGCACTTGTATTTACAGTGTCACGATCATGCATGTTATGCATGCATGATCATGTGAAGTGATAAAGGAGTCCTTGTGGTGGCACGATCATGAGTAAGTGAGTATAGTCGTAAGTGAGTCAATCCACGTGCAATGGCGGTTGTGTAATTCAATGGTACATAACTATGCATGGCATGCAACTGTGAAAATTAATACGTTTAATTAAGCTTTAATTATGCAAATTGTTAAATAACCAAAAGTCATAAAATATAATGCATTTTTCATGTATTTCATGACAAAGCATGCCAAAGAAAAAGATTTATAAAAATAAGAAAATGTTTTACATATTTTATAATCTTCAGATCAAATATGCATGTTTTATGACAAATTAGAAAACTGATGTTCTAAACATCTTTTAGGGGTGAAAACAAGAGGACATTTGTGGGTTTGTGCATCCATTTGTTAGAGAAAACATGACCATTGACTAAGGTCATTAGAAAGAGTGTTGGTTGTGTATTAGTTTGAACTCACATAATCGAAGGGTCGAATCTTTGTGTTTATCAATCTAATTAACATATGATTTTTATAAATGATTTTATGGAAGAAATGATTTATGATGAGATCTATGGATTAATTATAATATGTTTTATGTTGAAGTTTTTGAAGTAATTATGAGATTTTCAGAAAAAGGATTTAAGCATGAATCCTTTAGGCTATACGATGGTTTTCAACATGTTTTTTTATCATGTCATGCATGACATAGCATGATCAAAGAGAAAAGTATAACAATAAGAATTATGAAGAACTTAATAAGTAAGATTTAATAATGATTAAGTAATAAGTAATGAGAAGAATTATAATAAGATATTACAACAAGATTAAAGATTTATTAAGCAAGAAGAATAAGACTCTAAGATATGAATCCAATGTTAGAGTTTTGTACGTTAATTGAAGAATTGTTTATTGAGTGACTTATCACTTATTCTAATCTCTTTCCTTATAGGTTATATTCTTGTGCTTGTTATGTAGCTACATTGTTAAGGCTACCTATGTCAGGATATTATTGATAGTTCATGTATGTCTGCACAATTTATAGTTCAGTTTTATTTTTAAAATAATTGGTTTACATTTGTAAATATTTTTTAGTTTCAAATTATTAATAAAGTTGAGATATATTTAGTATGATGAGCATTGTATAGTTTTATGAAAATTTAATAAAGAGATATTTTGGAAAAATATGTGTTTCGAAAATATATGTGTTTTATGATTATGATTTATTATTCTATATATGTATTAATAAAATTTAAGTATGTATGTAATATTTTATAAAAAAAATAAAATATAGTAAAATATAGTAGCATTACAAGGTGGCTCATCGTATTCATCTCAAAAAAATGTCTTAGACATCACATTTTTCTAAGAAAATCTTGTAACATGAAAAGAATATAAAACTCTTGTCTTTTCCTATGGTGAAAATTTTTATTTTCTTTAGCATGTCATGGAATGCAAATGCTAATTATGCACTTTAATGCTTAATTCTAAATTTAACTAATTTTTCTAAATTAGTTTTTGATTTAATTTAAAATTTTCTTCTACGACCATACCCTACCACAAGCATGCATGAAAACTATACAAGCATATGGGCCACGATCATGCTTTCTACTTAAAACTGTTTATATTCCCCCCATAGTCATAGCCAACTCATCCCTCATTAGTGTTTATCTAACTGGCTTACATAAAAGGAAAACATAAAATGGTGAGTGTTTCCTTAACTCTTTCTATCACAAACAATAATTTTGTTCTAAGAAGTTGTTATAGTTGTCTAAACTATTGTTCTAGAGTTGTATATTTAACTTTGTTTGACATTTTACTTGCTCTATGGTCTGAATTTCTATTTCATGTCATGATATGAAATTATGATAAAAACATGATCCTTGCCCTTGGGCCTGGCTTTCTGAAAATAATTATCTATATTGATCTAGAGATCCTGCAATAAAAGCATATATGAAAACACTATAATTGAAAATTTGTTGTGCTAACCAGATTAATGAATACAGAGATTTGGCACCCTGGCCATGTGAGCTTTAATATCCTGACATACGATTAGAAATTGAAACTAAAAACTGATGCGCATTAGTGTATATGAATATATAATTGTATTTATACTAACACTGGCTCCCTTTCTAGCAAACGTATAACTCACAGGTGCTCATTTATATTCATCCTTAAAAGATATCGAGAGCATCTTATTTTCTATTTAAAAACATGTATTTGGATCCTTGGATCTTTTTCTGAAAACATTGATATGACATGTTATGTCATGATATACTTATGTTGTGTAATCTCTTTTTATCTTAACTTATAATTGTACTATGTAGAAGTTATGGGGAAATGTGCTTTGTTTTATGCTTTATGTATGATTTTCACCTTATGCATAGGTGTGCATACTTAAAAGCATGGTTGTACATGGGTTGTACTATCGTGTGCCTAGTTGTGTAAGAGACCATGCTAACTTCTGTGATTTGATGCCAAATTTTTGGTTTCCTACATACGCACAGTCGTGACCTTTATTCATACAATCGTGACCTTGCTCAGATCCAGTCATGCACAATTTCATGAACACAATTGTGACCTTGCAAAGCACGACTGCACATGTGTGTGTCTTATAGTGTACAGTTATGTCTTGCTCTGCTTTGCCATTATCATGGCTAAACAAACTTAATCCCATCTAGTCTTATTCCAAATGCTAATCAATTATCATCAACTATATTTCACACTCAATAAACTTCGTATGCATAAATTTATCACATTAATAACACTAATTTTTATAATCAAATATTCGAAACTCTTTAAAATCATATATACAAACTTCATCATCATGATTTTGTATGGCAAAAACATGATTCTAAATAGCAAACTTCATCATCATCACTTCATCTTATAACTTCTTTACTTATTCAGGCCATGTAAATCATAAACATGTTGAAATCATCACCATAACTCAAACAAACAGTATTCATATACAAGAAAAATAAGAGAAAAGGCAAGGAAGCACTTATATCTTGTCATGGCTGATCAAGCTTCTCTTTCTATCAAAATATCACTTTCTAGCTTGATTGGGAATCTCTAGATGCTGTTATTCTCTCTTAGGTTTAAGATTCATTAAAATTTAAAGAAAATTTAGGTGAAAAATGCTAATGAGAAAAAGATAACAGTGACTTAAGTAAGGTGATTAAAGTAGCAGATATGTATGGTCATGCTCCCTAGGGCGCACAGTAGTGTATGGCAGAAAAAATGGAAAATTTCACTTTTCAGTGCTTTGCTTGAAAAAACCTCCCAATAAGATTCATATGTATGCCACACAAACTCTAAAAACTAATTATTTTACCCGTGAACTTTCCCAACTCTATTTTTATCATAAATTCTCACTTCTAACTCCAAATTTTAGCCTGAAAAAACAATTCTAACCCTAAGATGTTACATTTTCCCCTTCTAATAAAAATTTAGTTCCCAAAATTACCTAAATAGCTCTAAAAATCTCTTTCAAATCTCAGACTCGACCTTCCAAGTCTCCTTTTCAACTCTCTTACTCCTCCATAACATATTCATTAAGAAAATTTCTTTATTTCTAAGGACTTTAACTTTATAATCCAGAATTTGAACTGACTCTCTTGATAACTCAAATTATCTAGCAAATTCAAGTCCTAAAACTAAAACACATGAGATTGATCTTCAACATATTTCCTCAACTGAGATACATAGAAGACATTGTGAATTCTCTTTATGCTGATAGGCAATGCGAGTTTGTAAACAACTTTTCCCACTCTCTCTAGTATTTTACATAGGCTAATAAATCTAAAGGCAAGCTTTATTTACTTGTCAAATCTCAAAACTTGTCTGTAGGAAGTAACTCTTAAGAAAACTTTATCACCTACCTAGAGCACTATCTCTCTATATCTTAGATCAATATAACCTTTTTGTTGATTCTGGGTCTGTCTCATCCTCTATTTAATAACTTTAATCTACTCAATCATTCTCTGAGTTATCTATGGACTTACTGTAGTCTCCAAAGAATTTTTCTTTCCAATCTTATCCTAATGAAGTAGAGACCTACACCTGTAATCATATAAAGCCTTTAATAGAGTCATCTAAATAGTTGTCTGATAACTGTTATTATATGCAAACTCCATGAGAGGAAGCAACTCTGCCTAAATGGTATAAAAGTTCATACAACAAGCTCTTAACATATCTTTCAGAATTTGATTCACTTTCTCAATCTAACCATCTGTTTGAGGGTGATATGTTGAATTGAATTGTAATCTGGTCTCTAAAGATCTTTGCAAACTACCCTAAAAAATTGGTAAAATTTGAAGTCTCTATCTAAAATAATAACCCTAGGAACCCCGTGAAGTCTAACAATCTCTCTAACATATAACTACCCCAACTGATTTGTAGTCATGTCTTATCTGATTAGTAGTAAATAAGTTGACTTACTTAATTTATCCACTATCACCCAGATATTGTCAAACCTTTTCTAAACTTTGGGAAGGCATAAAATAAAATCTATGGAAATATCTTCCTACTTTTACGTAGGAATATTCAAAGGAAACAATAGCCTTAAAGGTCTCTGATGCTCTATTTTAACCTACTGACATACCAAACATCTGACTACGAAGTCTACTATATCCTTCTTTATTTCTGACCACCAGAAACTCTTTAGATCTTGATACAACTTTGTCTTTTTGGATAGGCTACACACACTTTACTGTAGCCTTTGATAAGATGTTTTATCTCAACTCTAAATCTTCTAGCAACATAGACCCTATCTCAAAATCTCAAAATCTTATCTTTGCCTTTGAAATCAGGTACTAAACTATTTAAAATCCTCTGAATCATACCCTAAGTCCAATTATCTAACATTTGAGGGGCTCTAATATCATCAAGCAAATAAGACATAATCTAAAGTCTAGAGAACCCTATAGTCTCTATTTCAATCTTCTCTTTGATAATCTCATCCTATAGCTCCCTCTAGATAGAGATCCTTGATAATGTCACTCTCATACTCAAAGCATCTACCACTATATTAGCTTTGCCAAGATGATACTTGATCTCACAGTCATAATCTTTAACTAGCTTTAACTATCTTCTCTGTCTCGTATTAAGTTCCCTCTAGTGAAAAAGTATTTCAAACCCTAATAATCTGAATAATATTATATCTGACCTTATATAGATGATGTCTCCAAATCTTCAATGTATACATAACCATAACCAACTCTTACTTTTAGGTAAGGTATCTTAACTTATGATTCTTCAATTGCCTAGAGGCATAGGTAATTACCCTACCAATCTACATCAATATTGTTCCAATCCTTTAATAGGAAGTATCTGTATAGATATCAAACTATACTCTCTCCTTTGGCAATACCAATTAGTTAACCTCTACTATAACTCCTAGAATATACCTTACACTCTTTAGTCTAAATAAAAGGAACTTCTTTCCAAGTTAAAGCAATTAAAGGTCTTGTCAAACTTAAGAAACCATCAATAAACCTTTTATAGTAGCTTGCCAACCCTAAGAAACTTCTCATCTCCTTGGCAGTACTCGGCCTTAGCTAACTCAAAGTAGCATCAACTTTACTATAGTCAATTGAGATATTGTTATTATATCTAACCAAAACTCACACTTGGTAAACTTGACAAAAAACTACTGATCTTTTAACCTTTAAAGCACGAATCTTAAATGTTCCTTGTGTTTCTCCTTACTCGTTAAGTAGACTAAGATATTGTTGATAAAAATGATTATATATCTAAAAGATAGTTCTGGAATACTCAGTTCATTAGATTTATGAATACCATTGAAGCATTTGTTAACCTAAAAGGTATGACCATAAACTCATAGTGACTATATCTCCTCTTGAAAACAGTTTTGGGTATATATTTATTTACAACTCTCACCTGATGGTACCCAGACCTCAGGTCAATCTTAGAGAAGAAACTACTACTCATCTCGACTATTCAAACAGATTATTAATCTGTGATAGAGGATACTTGTTCTTCACTGTAATTTTATTCAGTTCTTTATAGTTAATACATAGCCTTATTGACCTATCTTTCTTCTTTACGAATAGGATATGAGCACCTTAAAAAGAATAACTGAACCTCTTATCAAGATAATTACTTATTCAACTCTTGAAGTTTAACTAAAGTTATTTAATACGAAGCCTTGGAGATAGGAGTTGTATCAGAAAGTAACTCAATACTAAACTCCAACTCTCTCTCTCTAGAGGTAATCTAGGTAACTCATCTCGAAATATGTCTTTAAAGTCTCTCACCACTGGTATTTCTTCAATGTTTAGCCCAAATGCATTTCCATATATCATGTTGGCCAAATATCCAACACAACCCTTACTAAATAGTTTCCTCGCCTGTATGCAAGAGATTACTATACTCTCTACTCTACCCTATCCAAATATGAACTAATTAGAGCCTAAATAAAGTTTAACCTTCTTTTTCTCATAATCAATCTCTACATTATCTCTCTAGAAAATTCATATCTAAGATCATGTCAAAATCAACTAACACTTCCTTAACCTTTTACCCAAAATTATAATCTCCTAGTCTATCAAAACTTGATCATAAATCACTTTACTACTATCAGGTATTTTAACATAGATACTCTTACTAATCATACTAGGAGTTAACATTAATCTCTTCATTACACTTTTAACTATAAAACTATGTGTGACACTGTAGTGACCCCCGCCCAGGTTACTGTACGCGACGGAAATACTGTTTATAATAATAATATATTCCTAAGACGGGGACCTCTACAGTAAAATCTGCTACTGAAATAAAAATTTTCTTTATAAAAGAAACTAATAATATAATTTACTGTGAAAGTAAATCAAATATAGGCATGGAAATCCCAGGCTACTCATGTATAGAAAATAAACTGATCATACAGTGTATACTAAAATATAATACACACATATATACATGAGAAACTAAAGCATGCGAGCCAACATGCTATCTGCTGCTACCGAGCCATATCCCCAAAATCTCGCAGCGGTCTCGCTCCAGCTCAGCCACGAACTACTGACCTGCAAAAGGAAACAAGAAGGGGAGTGAGTGACAAAGTCACTCAGCAAGCGTTTCCAAACACTACACTTGCAGGTCAAACAATTCACTGACTACGTGGCTCGCCACGTAGAAGGTTCTGCTAGACAGTTTTCGTACTAAATTCTTTTATATTCTATTCTAATACTATTCTATTTCTCATCTGTTTCTCATGAGATGCTGTACATGACAATGAAATGTATATGTTGATGTCATGTATACTGAAAAAACTGTAAAACTTGCCCTCAGGCTTGTTTTTCTGAAAACTGTCTTTTCTGAAAACTCTTTCTGATAATAAAACTGTGATCCGAAGATCCTGAATATATACGTATAGTATATGCTGAAAACTGAATCAAAAAATACTGTATCTGAAAATCTGCTATGCTGGCCAGACTGATGAATACAGGGATTCGGCACCCTGGCCGTGTGAGTTCAAAGTCCTACTGAATCTACTGATGCATAACCAGCACTCTCTATTGAGCTTGGTCAGTGACCACGTCCTCTCTAGCGGACGCTGGTTTCCCTCTCTAGCGGGTGTGCGAACTCACAGGCGCCCCCTCGTATTTGCCCCTATCTGATATATGAAAAATCATATATGTATATCTGAAAATCATGTTGTTGGATCCTTGGATCCAGTCTGAAAACATCTGATGTGGCATGTCGTGCTAATGCTGATAATCATGCATGAAATGCTGATTAATTAGCTAATTACTGAGTTCTGTGTGCTTAGAAATGGCTTAGAGTGGCTTAAGTTCTTCTTAAAATAAATCACTGTTAATTTCTGAAGTGCACGGGCGTGTGTTCTGGGACGCACGGGCGTGTGTCAAGGCACACGGGACCGTGTGGCCGTCGTGCTGCTGGGCGTGCGTGGTTCTGGAAATTTTCATGCAAAATTTGGCAAGGCACACGGGCGTGTGTACTCGGGCACACGGTCGTGTGGCTGCCTTCTTCTTCTCCCCGTGCTCAACGAACACGGGCATGTGGAATTGGGGAAAGCACACGGGCGTGTGGCACTCGGGCACACGGGCGTGTGTCTGGGTTTTCAGGCGCACACGGGCAGCATGCACGGCCGTGTCCCATGCAAAGCTGAGGACGCACGGGCGTGCCCCAGGGACGTACGGTCGTGTGCTCGACCCAGAAACTGCAGAAAACGTCTGGAAATCCAGAAATTCCCACACCAACACTTCCACACTCCAAATCAACACACATACAAGCTCAAAACTACTACTAGCATGCCCATAAACATCATATCATCATCTCAAACACGCCAATCATCATACATGAAGCATATATCATCTGAAAACAGTATATACGCAAGTAAATCATGGAAACCACTCAATCATCAAATCATGCATCATCTCACAGCTCAAACATGTTGGAAACAATTCAAACAAGCACACAGCAAGTTCACATAAACTGGAAACATCCAAACAGACTCTGAACAAGCGAAAGAGGTAAGGAAAACACTTACCTCGCACCATGGAAGCTTAACCTCTATCTCTGGGAGTCTCTGGATCTCTAATCTGAAGCTGAGCTGTTAGGGGATCTCTCTCTGGAACTCTAGGGTTCACTGGAACTGAAGGAAGAAGAAGAGAAAATAAGCTGGGAGCTGAAATCTACGCGCAACTGGAAAAATAAAACAATATATCTAACTGAGGCAAGACACATGGTCGTGTGTCCTGGGCACACAGTCGTGTGTAGTGGAAAATAGCCATTTCCACCCCCACAAGCACAGAAACACTAACTAAACCCCAAAGGACTTCTAAAATGACTCTTCTACCCCCTTGAACTCTCAAAAATGACAATTCTACCCCTAAGGTCATTACAGACACCACAATCAATAAATACAAATAAAGGAGTATCAAAGAAGAGCAACTAAATAGTCACAACATGCGAGATAACCTTTATCTATTCTTAGTACATTACATACACCCTAGCTTTGCCATTACCTAAGACACTAGCACCTCCCCTAGATGCTTGAAGAGATCTGCTCTAACCCCTACTACCCTTACATTATTCTTGAGAGGACTTACTCTACCTATAAAAGGACCAACACTACCTCTATTGGGTCCCACTTTACTACCTATTCTAAAAGGACACTTTGGGATCCTGTGCCTTGGATAACGATACCCAAGACAAATATTCTACCCTGCCAAACACTTTTTAGCATATCGCCTACCATATCTAACACACATAGGCAACTAAATTGAAATCCTTTATCGTTGAGTCCCTTTGAATGGTTTCTTTAACTAAAATGTCCTCTTACCCTTATCTCATTCTCTTTCAATAATCCTGGTAGGAATACATATCTATTACAAATGTGCCTCTGATCTCAACGTTTTCCCTAATACATTGTTGAACCTCTAGAGAGGAGCTACCCTAATTAATACATCCTTTGTTGTAGTAGGATAGAGTCCATGTACAAATTTTATACTTTGCCTGCTTTTGTGCCAACCAAACTCTAAGCAAATCTCATTAAATCATTGAACTGAGTCGCATATTCTTTCATCGTACTCGACCCTAAGTTAACTCAATGAATTCTTATGTTTTAGCGTATACCATATCTGCACTCTTGTGTTCTTCATCAAACAACCATTGAAACCCATCCCAAGTTAACTAATTTTCATTTACAGAAGTCTTCACAAGGTTCTACTAAACCCTCACATCACCTTGGAGTATGTAAACTACATACCAAACTTTTTCTCTATTGATCATAGTGAATAAGCTTATGGTATTCTCTACTGAATTTATCCACTCCTCGAATACAATCGAATCCTTTGACCCATTAAACTTTGAAGGCTAATGGGTTCCAAGCAAACTATATATTGGATATAATTGTCTTAACCCACTAGTACCAATTGTCTTTGTACTTGAACCCTAATCTAAATATCTACTAAACTCTAAAAACTGATACTCGCTTTTGATTGGCTTTGGATATTCTCTCATTGACCCTTGGTAAGCTTTACCTCTTACTGGCTCATTTCTGATCTAATCTCTATTACTACCTCTGCTTATCTACTAAATGCCCTCTCTCATCACTCTCCTTATCTACTAAAGGCTCTCTCTCATCACTTTCCTCATCATCTCTCTCAAGTCTTCTGGTTAGAGGGACACTCAATAGTCTTGAGATCTTCTTTTATCACTTACACTCATAAGTCTAGTAGAGGCGTTACTCTCCTACTTAATAAATCTAGGAACATAGGAATCCTATGTATATCTGTAAATATGTATAGTAGGAATCCTATACAAACTAATTGAAATCATGCAAGAAAAAGAAGAAAACATGAAGTAAATAGTAGTGGGATGAAAACTTAATTTTATATGCACATATACTGAAAATCATTGTTTATTATTCTTTAAAAGGTGCCACGTACATACAGACTATGCCAAAACTACATGCAAAAACCTCATTAAGCATGCATGAAAACTACACAAGCATGTGGGCCACGACTATGCTTTCCACTTAAAATTGTATATATTCCCCCTGTAGCCATGGCCAGCTCATCCTTTATCAGCGCCTATCTGATTGACCTACATAGAAGGAAAACATAAAAGGGTGAGTGATAAATCAGTCAGTAAGTGTTTTCTTAACTTTTTTCTATCACAAACAATGAATCTATTCTAAAAAGTTGCTATAATTGTCTAAACTATTGTTCAAAAGTTGTATATTTAACTGTGTTTGATATTTTACTTGCTCTATGGTCTGAATTTTTGTTTCATGTTATGAAATGAATGTCACGATATGAATTTATATTGAAAACATACTCTTTACCCTTCGACTCAACTTTTCGAAAAGAATTATCTGTATTGATCCAAAAATCCTGAAATAAAAGCATATTTGAAAACACTGTAATTGAAAATCTACTATATTGATCAAATTGATAAATATAGGAATTTGAAACCCTAGTGTGTGAGCTTTAATATCCTGACATAGGATCAAGAATTGAATATAAAAACTAAGAATTGAAAACTGAAGCATACCTGTGTATATGTGTGTGTGTGTGTGTATCTGTATTGACACGAGCTCCATTTTCTCGTAGACGTGTAACTCACAAGTATCCTTTTGTATTCATCTCTAAAAGATATTTGAAGCATTATATTTTCTACTTAAAAACATGCATTTTGATCTTTGGATCCCTAGATCCCTTTCTAAAAACATTAATATGGTATGTCATATCATGATATACTTATGTTATGTAATCTCTTCTTATCTTGACTTATAATTGTGCTACGTAAAAGTTGTGTGGAAATTTTTATGTTTTGTGCTCTATTTTATGCCTTATGTATGATTTTCACCAAGCGCACAAGTATGCATGCTTAGATGCATGGTTGTGCATGGGCCGCATGGTCGTGTTCCTAGTCATGCATGAGACTATGCTAGTTTCTTTGATTTCATGCTAAATTTCTGGTTTCTTGTATATACACAACTGTGACTTCTATTAGCATATTCATGGCCTCACTCAAATCCAATTATGCACAATTCCATAAACATAATCGTGACCTTACAAAGCACAATTGTATAGGCATGCGTCCTATAAGCATACGGTCAAGCGTGTTACTTTGTTTCACTATTTTCATGGCTCAACAAACTTAATCCCATCTAGTCTCATTTTAAATGCTAATCAATCATCATCAACTATGTTTCATAGTCAATACACTTCGTATGCATAAATTTATCATATCAATAGCACCAATTTCCACAATCAATCATCCAAAACTTTTTAAAATCACATATACATTCACATACATTCAATAACATGTTTCTAAATAGAAAATTTCATTAGCATCACTTCATATTATAACACCTTTGCTCATTCAAGCCATATAAATCATAAACATGCTGAAATCATCATCATAACTCAAACAAACAACAACCACATGCAAGAAAAATAAGAGAAAGAGGTAAGGAAACACTTACCTCTTTCCATGGCTGATCAAGTTTCTCTTTATATCAAAATCTCACTCTCTATCTTGATTGGGAATTTTTTGATACTATTCTTCACTCATAGGGTTGGAATTCTCTAAAAATTTAAAGAAAATTTAGATGACAAATACTGATAAGAAAGAGATAAGAATGACTAAAGTAAGGCGATTGAAGCAACAGACACGCAAGGTCATGCTCCCTAGGGCACATGGTCATGCATGGTAGGGAAAATGGAAAATTCCACTTTCTCGTGCTTCACATGAAAAAGTCTCCCAATGGGATTCATCGCATGCCATACAAACTTTAAAATTCAACTATTTCACCCTTGAACTTTTCCAACTTTACTTTTATCATAAAATTTCATTTTTAACCCTAAATTTCAGTCTAAAAGGATAATTCTAACCTTAGGATGTTATAAGATAGGTGAGGATAATTTGAGTCATTTGCACAAAATCTAACTAGTCATTTATTTTCACTAATATTTTCTTTTCCCAAGGTAATCCTTGGGTGGTGGTGACTCCAAACATAGTTTATCGTGGGTCAAAAACCCATTTATATGCTCCTTTTAATTACGATAGAATGACTAAAGAAAAATGGCAAGTCCTACCTGTAGGACCGGCCGCCACGAGTACCCCTGCTGCTGAAAGATACTGATCTTTTATTAATTAAACTGGAAATCTGGGTACCCGCGACGGGAATCCTACGAAAAAGAAATACTACTGCTGATCTGCATTACAAGCGGAAGCTGAAACTAAATCTGAAATATACAATGAGCCCAAATGGCTTTCATACATATATAACTGTTTTATACATCTGTTTTACCACTGAGTACCTATACATTTACCTACAGTACAAGTACAATACCTCACAGGTCCAAAACTGAAACAAAATACAAACTGGAGAGTGTGTGTGGGGTCCTCCTCGCCAGCCTCAATCCACCCGCTCCTCGCCAGCAGCTGACTGACCTGAAAAGGAAGGAAGAAGGAAAGGGATGAGTGATAAAGATCACCCAGTAAGCATTCCTTACTTCCCTCGACCCAAGCAAGCAACAAACAAGGGCACACATACCTGGTCGGCCCTATACATGCATCTAAGCGCTTGCGGGTGCTGAATCTGATTATTAATTAGTCATGCCATAATATATGCATAATGTCATGCTGAGCTGGAAACCGAAACTTACTGATGATACATGCAACTGTCTATCTGAATCTGAATATACCCGAAGGTATCTGCTGTGCTGATCAGGCTGATGAACACAGAGATTCGGCATCTTGGCCAAGTGGGCTGAGAATTCTAGCTACTGGCTAGAAAACTGAAACTGATCTGCTGATATGCTGCTGAGCTTACTGACTGGTGTCAGAGAGCTAGGTCCCACAGATGCCCCCTCGAGTTCACCCCAAAACTGAAACCCATACATTGGGTTCTGACTGCTGAAATCTACTGAATTCGGATCCCTGGATCCTCATTCAGGCTATATGTTGTGTTATGCATGCTTATGCATCTGTTCTTAGCTGAAATCTGGATTATCTGATGATTATTAGGCCTTGGATGGATTACCAAACCTTTAATAAGTCAATTTCTGAAATTCTGGAAAAATCTGGCTGACACACGACCGTGTAAGGAAAGCACACGGTCGTGCAGCATTCATACACGGCCGTGCTGGGCAGGGCACACGGGCGTGTGCCCCAGCACACGGGACCGTGTGCTGGCCGTGCGTCTGGGCGTGTGTGCTTCTGGAATTTCTGGGCCATTTCATGCAAAGATGGGACACACGGCCGTGTCCCTCAGGACACACGGTCGTGTCTCTGCGTTTTCCTGCCCGTGTGCACTTCGTGCACACGGCCGTGTCCTTGCAGAAACAAAGGCACACGGGCGTGCTCTTGCGGGCACACGGTCGTGTGTCTTGTTCTGCTCAGACATGGTCCGCCTGAAACGCGCTGGAAACCAACCGAAACTCAATCAAACTGAAATTAACTGAAAACATGCATAAATGGCACTTCAATATACACACATCAATCATTAATTTCAACATCCATCCATTGCTATTGATTCCACCATCAATGCATCAAGTTTTCTCACACTACACTCACACAGCAAAGCATGCATGGTTCTGGGCGGAAAATAAGCATAGCAATCAACATATAATCATCATCTCATCATCATATACACATGCAAGCATAGCATCTCAAGCTGGAAATGGAAACACACGTTTCCATCCACATCAAACAAGCTGGGAAACTGAAAGAGAGAGTAAGAAACACTTACCTCTCGACATGGCTGCTGGAAACTTATACTCAAGCTATTCTCTCTGATCTCTGGCTGGATTGGGAGCTGCTGGAAGCTGAATATCACGCCTAGGGCTGGGAGCTGCTGAAATGGAGAAGAAAACTGACTGAAACGGGTGAGAATAATGAAATAACTCTCGTCTCTCTCTCTTTTAATCCCACCTGCACGGGCGTGCAGGCTTGGCGCACGGGAGTACACCTGGGAAAATGGATAAAATCCATTTCCCGCGCTTCGCATGATTAAAACCTCCCTAAAGGCATCATACGAAGGCCACATAACTCTGGAAAATTACTAATTCACCCCTGAATTCTGCTAAACTCCCAATCTATCTCTGAATTCTATTTCTAACCCCAAAACTCTACCCCTAAGGGCTTTTCTAAAACTGGGATGCTACACTACCTAACTTGACATGACAAATACTTGTCATAGTGAGTGATAAAGCATAGAGTTGCTTCGCATAAGCAAGTTGTCAGGTTTGGTAGGAAAGATAAATTAGCTCTTCGTATATGGGATTGTATGAGGTTCTCAAAAAAATTGGTACTGTTACTTATAAATTAGTTTTGTCTGCTAATATGGACCAAATTCATAATGTGTTTCATATCTCTTTGTTGAGAAAATATTTGGATAATCCTTTATATATGTTAGAGGTTCAAGAGATTGAGTTGATAGATAATCTGAGTTATCAAGAGTGGCTTATGATAATTTTGGATCATTGGATTAAGCAACTGAGAAATAAAGAGATTTCGTTAGTTAAAGTTTTATGGAAGAATCAAAGATATGAGGAGACTACTTGAGAGGTTGAGTTTAAGTTCAAGTAGAGATTTTCAGAGTTATTTATGTAATTTTAAAGCTAAAATTTTTAAAAGAGAAGAGAAATGTAATGGCTTGATTTTGGTAATTTGGTGATATTGGTAAGAAAATGGGTTATTTAATTATTTTATGCATGAAAATTGATCATATATGATATGAAAGGGGTAAAATAGTCATTTTGGTATTTTTCAAGGCCATAAATATGTCACCATGTTAGGTTGCCATTTGTATAACATAGAAAGACACATAATTTTTAAAATATTATGCATGCACGA
This sequence comes from Anacardium occidentale, assembly GCA_026122585.1. Lineage (NCBI taxonomy): Eukaryota > Viridiplantae > Streptophyta > Magnoliopsida > Sapindales > Anacardiaceae > Anacardium > Anacardium occidentale. The sequence continues at coordinate 176,872 of JAJEJH010000690.1, read as the reverse complement.
TCATATATATTACTATATACACTCATACATGGTTTGTTTTGCCATCATGTATATAAAAGAGCTTGAATTTGAACTTTTCATTCAATTTTAGGTTACCAAATCTAGAACATTCTAGATTCTTTAATCTTTAGTTGACGGAGTTAGAGATCACCATTGATCTTTTCAATTGCTAGAAATTTAGTTACAGAAAGAGTATAAAACTAAGTAATCAAGTAAGTAGGATTCTTTAATCTTGACATGTTTTCTTCTTTTATTTGATGCTTCAGCTTGCTGTGTTGTTGATTAAGTATGTATTGATGAATGATAACATGAAATTATATCTGATTAAACTAAATTAAGCATGTAAAACCATATATCTAAGCTTAATTGAAGTTAATTGTATGAGATTATACATGTTTATATATTGAAGAATATTTAATGTTGGAGATTACTACAAAGGCACATTTTCTTTATAATCTAAGTGATGTTAATTTTAAATGCTGAATTTACATGATATAATGATTGTTTGATATGGAAATTGAGATGAATGATATGGTATGATGTTATAGAAACTAAGCATGATGTTATGTGTAGAGGATGGATTATGAGCATGATCCATTGTGTTTTGTTGTTATAATTGATATATATTTGTTCTGACACTGCTATGTATGTTGAATGACATTGAATGGATGTGGTTTAGCTGAGATCAGTGCTTGTTTGGTTATGGAACGTTAGAGCAGATCAATGTGTATATCTGTGTATGCGAAAGATGCACACCCATACATGTGTCATCTGCAAAGTCATGACCATGCATTAGTGTAGATGTATAAGTGTAATGAAGTAATAAAGTTATGATTGTTGCCTATTATCATGAACATGAGTTGGTGAGTCACAATCATAAGGCACGTCAATTCCATATGAGCATGTAATTTAGGATCACACCCGCACGTCTTTGGAGCGTATGGTTTGCATAGTGGTCTAGAGGGAAATTTAATGTATAATTTAGAAGAAAATTAATAAAGCATTTAAGAAAATTAAAAAAATAAGATTTAATACATTTTATGCATTCTTATAACATGACATGCTAAACAAGATGATTTAAAAAAAATTATGAAAAAACAATTTTTCATGTTTTCCAGGCCTTCAAATCAAATATGCATGTTTTATAATTAAAAAAAAAAAAACAATGCTTGAGACATCTTTTAAGGGTACCTATGAGTTTGTGCTCCTGTTAGAAATCAGGAAACCAACATCCGTTAGAAATTATACATTGTTATTAGCTAAACTCATTAGAAATTGAGCGTTAGTTGTGCATTAGCTTAGGACTCATAAAGCCTGGGTGTTTAATCTCTATGTTCATCACTATGACCAACATATAATTTTTATGAAGTTTTATGAAAAAGATTATGAACTTATGATAAGTTTTATAATGAGATCTTTTGACTGATTATGTTAAGTTTTTATAATGAGATTTAATGATCAATTATGATAAATTTTTCAAATTATGATTTTATGCATAGTTGTGAAAAGAAAGATTTTGGGCTAAGTCATGATTTTTAACATGATTTTAGTATGATGTATGTTATAACATTCATGAATAAGAGGAAAAAAACTAAGATTTAAGAAGAATTACCTAAGAGAAAGTAAAATAAGATATTAAGTTAATAATTAAGAATTAAGCAAGACAAATTAAAACATTTTAATATATGAATTCAAGACTAAGAGTTATGTATAACAAAATTAAGAAATTTTCTTGTTAAGTGACTTGTCACTCATTCCAATCCCTTTTTCTTTTAGGTTTAAATTTTGTTTTGCTTGGTGAGTAGCTATGTGAGTGGTTGTTGTTATCAGGGCCATGAATAAGAAATGTTATCTTGTAATGTTTTTAAAACAATTCATATGGTTTACCTTGTAAATGATTTTAAAACAATTCATATGGTTTACCTTGTAAATGATTTAATGCTTCGCATTTCAATAAAAGTTTAATAAAGAGGTATTATTTAAAAAGAGTTACGTTAGGTTTTAAGTTTACTATTTCTGTAATATGAGTACGAATGAGTGTTATTTAAGATTTACACATATGTTTTATGAATGATGCATGCAATACTACTATATTTATTAAAATTATATATATATGCATGTCTGCCAATAGTTTTGGAATTGTATTTTGTTTTCTTTCTCTAAAACCTTTCGATTTGTAAGGCTTATTTAGCCAATTTAATTATTTTATCTATTGTTTTAGGGAATGTGATCAATTAATTTATTATAATTTATCCTTTTTTTATGATTGATATATTTTTTTGCATTATGCATATTTACTATGAGTTGTTCAATAATATTAAAATGCAATTAAACAAATCACCTTAAGAGAGACTACTTTTTAGATTGGGTGATGTGAGTGTCTATCATCTTTTTATTATTATATCTAATTTCTCGAACCCATCCATGAAATAAACAAGAATAGTTTAGGTCCTTCACAAAGGATTATAAGACTCTTAATCAATCTTCATCCAAATTTTTTTAAGTAAAATTTGGATAGTGACTCTTAATCAATCTGTGATAAATCAAAAATCTATTCACGTGTTTCTTTTGATTAAGATTAAATATGATAAGTAGTATCTAATATGATTATTAAATTAATTATTAACTTTGAAAAATAGATAAAAATTTGGTTTTTTTTAAATTTAACAGGTGGGCATTACATGTTTTATAAGACCTTGGATTGGGACATGTGATTTGGCCTTTTCATTTAGTATCAATGTTTTTCTTTTTCTTTTTGGACTAACAATAAAGTCCTACCCAATGTTTTGCTTATGAAAAGATCAAAACATCCTCCATAAAAAAGAATAATATTAAAATTAAAATAAAATTTAATATAAATAATATTAAAATAAAATTTAATACAACAAATATTAAAATAATAATAAAAATTAAAAATAAAATAAAAACATTTAATGTTGCCGACAGCATCGTCAATGGCGGTGGCCATCATTAACATAATCAGATGGTCGTGGTTCCGCCTTGATGGTGAAGGTATTTAGCAAAGACGACTAAATCTGATTGTCTTTGCCACCGTAAAAGATCGGAAATTGTTGGAATGCTTGATACCAACTATTTTTTGCTGTTTTAGATAACGGGCCACCTCCACCAGACTGTCTCCGTAATCAATACGATTAGATCCGGCTACCAATAGAATTATGTGACAGTTTTTGGCCACTTGGTTATATTAACGACGACCATTGTCATCAACGATGCTATTAATGACGGTGATTGTTTTTTAAAATTTTATTTTATTTTTTATATTTTTATTAAATTTTTATTTTTCTATTATTATTTCAATGTTGTTTTATATTTTAATTATTTTTATAAAATTTTAATTTATATTTTTACTCAAAAAAACAAAAATACCCCTTTACCTTTGGCCAAGAAATAAGTAATTAGCTTGTTAATTTATCATTTAAGAAAACCTTGAGTGAAAACATGTCATTTGGCCTTTCTCTTTTTCACAAGATATTTATTCTCTATTAATGGATTTATCTAAAGATTAAGAAACAAAGTACTAAGCTTTATCAAAATTGAAGCCTTAATATCTATATATATTGTGTGGACGAAAACCTCTAGTCAAATCATTTTGTTATTAATTCTATGTATATCATTTGATTCAAATTCAAATTAAAATTAGGTCAAATAGCTTATTTTTGTTTAAGAATTTTTTAAATGACAAAGTTTCATCAAAATGTTTTAAGAAGTTAAATACTATTGACTTAAAGGTAACTATTAAATTTAACAGTTAATTTTTAAATTTAATTGAATAAAGAGACATTTTTATTTTTTAATAAAAAATTAAAAATAATAAAATTAATGTATATAAATAATTAAAATATAAAAAATAATATTAATATAATATTAAAGATATAATAAAAAAATTAATAAAAATTTTTAAAATATAGTCATCACTATTGGTAGTGTCTCCAACAATGGTGACTACCATTAATCTAACTAAGTGATTGAAAACGATCACTTGATTCTATTAATATTTGAATTTGACTGTTTTAATAATAAAGATGATCAAATCTAACTGTCAAAGGTTTAACCACCTCTGTCAAATCTTTGGAGACTAGATTCGACCATCAATATAGTCAGGTATTCGTTTCCGATTACGTGATTTTAAATTTTATTTAATTTTTAAAATTTTTATTTAATTTTTTAAAATTTTTATTATTGTTTTAATATTATCTTATGTTAAAATTTTTTTCATATTATTTTATATTAAATTTTATTTTAATATTAATATTATTTATTTTAGGAAGAATATTTTTGTCTTTTATAAGAAAATATTAAAAAAATTGAAGGAAAAGTAAATATTAACTTTTTAAAACTTTTTGGGCCCAACTTCATTTAAAGAAACCTTGGGTGAGCATAGCGTTAGCCGTTTGGTCTTAAAATTATCTAATTTAAATTTAAATCATTCAAAAAACATCAAATTGGACCTAGTCCGCCCCAATGACGTAAGAAAATTAGGGTTGGATTCGAATCGAACCAAACATGAACAGTAATATGTTCGTGTTTGGACTGGTTTCGTACTGTTCAGGTTCGGGTTCGTATTCGTGTTCGCCGAACTTTTTAGTTCGAATTCGTATTCGTGTTCGGTTCGTATAATTAAATTCGTATTTGGCTCGTATTCGTATTCGTATTCGGTTCGTATAATTCGTTTTTATATTTATTAAAAATTATAATTAATACAAATAATTAAAAAATTTTAATTAAAAAATTATTATTTTAAGTTCAAGTTCGTATTCGTGTTCGGTTCGTATAGTTCGTGTTCGGGCTCGTTCGAACCGAACTTTAAAATTGCAGTTCGTGTTCGTGTTCGTGTTTGGGTTCGTTTGGCTCGTTTCGGGCTCATTCGAGCTGAACTCAAAAATGAATCCGAACATATTCGGTTCGAATCTAGCCCTAAAGAAAATAACCACAGTCCTATGAAAGTTAAACGACTCATTCCTACCCATAGTTTTCTTAAATGACCTTTTTTGTTCAGGAAGTTTTAAAAAATCAAATATCTATCCCTTAACCAAGCTCCATCTAATTTTATTAACTTTTTATTGAAATGGATAAAACACCATTCAATAAAAAAATAATATTAATATTAAAATAAATCTTAATATAAAATAATATTAATATAATAATAATAAATTTAAAAAATTAATAACAAATTTAAAATAAAATAAAATAAAAGTGGCCACCATTGCTGGTAACATAGCTAGCGATGGTGATTATTGTTAACTTAATCAAGTAATTAGAAATGACTACTTAGTTTCATTAATAGTTGAATCTAGCGTTTTGATAATAGAGACGATCAAATTTAGCCGTTATCAGAGATGACCCAAAATAACCATTGCAAGCAAATTTGAAACCGATAATTTTCAGTTATTTTCAATAACAGAGACAACCAAATCTATCCTTTATTGCCAAATCTGGTTACCTTCGCTATCGAGATAGGTAGATCTGGTCATTAATGAAAACGTATAGATTCGGTCGTCAATAAAATCAAATAACCGTTTCTAACTATCTAGTTAGATTAACGATGACTACCATTGTCGATGATAGTGACTATTGTTGTCGATAATGGTGGCTACTTTTTTAATTTTAATTTTATTTTTTAAAATTTTATCAACTTTTATTAATTTTTTAGTTTTTTTATTAATTTTTAATTAATTAATATTCTTTTAATATTATATTAGTATTCTTTTTATATTTAAATTTTTTATAAAAATAATTTTATATTTTTATTAAAAAAATAAAAATATCTTTCTCACCGGTAAATTTAATAATTAACTTGTCATTTAAAAGAGAACGAAAATAAGTCATTTGGCCTACTATGAATATTTATGGAAAAATGAAGAATAGGGATTTTCACTCTAAATTGAATTCGACATCGACTACTAATACAGGCAATTCCTTAATAAAATAAAAATTAAATAATCCCTTATAATTTAATATTTCTTTTCAACACAACATCCTACCTATTTACCCTTTGTGAAACCCGGCTAGTAAAGATTTGGTCTCACCTCAACTCAAGTTTCAATCTCAAAGACCCGTCGCTCGCCGAGTTGCCGAGTCGCTCCTTCCTCTAATTCAAACTCTCTATGGGCGACCGTGACCGCCCCCGCGATCGTGACTATCGTGACCGCGACCGGGATCGAGACCGAGACAGGGACAGAGAACGCCGGCGGGATAAAGAAGACCGTGACCGTGAACGCGACCGTGACCGAGACAGAGAGAAAATCCGAAGCAAGCGGTCTCGTTCACGAACTCCTGACCGGACGCGCTCACGCCACAAGCGATCTCCCGAACGGTCTCACCGCCACCGCCACCGCACGCCCTCTCCGGAGCCGGCGCGTAAGCGGCACCGGGATGATAAGGACCAGCAGAAGGCGGTGTCGGACTTCGTGGACGAAATCGCCAAGGAGCAGCGGCTGAAGAAAGACAGTGAAAATAATAACAATGGTAACAATGGTGGTGATGGGATGAATGACGTTGATGAAGACGAGATTGAGATGATGAAGAAGTTAGGGATTCCAGTTGGGTTCGATTCCACGAAAGGGAAGCCGGTGCCGGGGGCGGATCTGAGTGGAGTTAGAACTGTGACGAAGCGCCAGCCAAGGCAGTATATGAATAGGAGAGGCGGGTTTAATCGGCCGTTGCCGATGGAGCGGAATCGGTAGAAAGGCTCAAAGGAGGTGGGCGAGCTTTGTTTATCTTTCTAGATTTTGCGTTAAAGTTTTATAGATGGTTTTGTTTGGTTTTTAGTTTTTTTTTTTTCATTTTTTCTTCTGTTGTAGAGATCAATTCTGCTTGAAAATTGGGTTCTTGTTTATTAATTTGAACTACAATGCAGATTGAATTGAATGTATTGAATTGTTTGGAGTTTGTTATTCACATAGTACGTTATTTTGCTTTGCCTAGCTGGTATTAGAACGTCAAATTGTGCCGCTTTGAATAGCTATATCTTTTATCTGGTAAATCGTTTAGTTTTAAGTATTTAGTTTATTGGAATGTTTACTTTGGTTTGTTTGTATTTGTTTCTGCTTTAGTCTTTTTTTTTTTTTTTTTGTTTACGGTAATTGTCTGCTTTGGTCTTTTTTTTTTTTGTTTAAGGTAATTGTCTGCTTTTGTTTTTTGTTTACCGTAATTGTCTGCTTTGGTCTTTTGTTCATGTTTAATTTGAAAGAGGGATTGAAATGACTGTGGTTTTGATTTGCTTAGATGGATGACCTTTTTTCTTGGATAAGCAGTGCTGGTGAATTGTCGAACTGCATTGAGAATTATTGTTATTTGAGCTGAGTAAAAGTAATCTCATTTTGCTTGAAAAAGCTTTCTTTTCTTGAATTTTGGGATTAAGGTCTGACCAAAGAGGGTATTTTGCTGATTTGTTTAGCTTGGATGAGTAAAAGATTTAGAGTTTATTATTTATACTAGTTTTTAGGGTCATAGTAACCCCTTAGTCTCATACCCTAAAGTCAGATGGTAAATTTAAATAGGAATGTTGTTTCACATACTTATGACAAAACACTTTGCTTGCAAGGAATAAAATTAATAAATAAATAATCCTGTTGAAAGGTATAGGTTGAAATAGATACTGGGAATAATCGTACTTTGTATTCAAGTTAACATTTGCTCTTTAGGTATCTTTTCTTCTTTAATTAAATGTACGAATCAATTACTGCCTATTCATTCCATAAAACTCTTCTGCAAGTTTGTGTGATATAACTTGACATAATGTTATAGAATTGCACAGAGGTGAACTGAGACTGAATTATTTAAATTACTTTTCTATATGCTACTACTAAATCATGAGGCCAAAGTCCCGTTAATTTTGGCAAATGACTTTGATTTTTGAAGGTTCTACTGTATATTTGGAGGATTTAATAATTTTTTCATAGACGATATATTGTGTTGGGCTTGTTTGATACACTTTAATCACTTGTTTATGTTATTGGTTCCTATCGCTTGTGCTCATTTTAAGTTGAGAAAGAATGTGAGTCAAAGCCTTTTGAAAATCTTTGGAGGGTTTTCTTAATTGGTTTGTTATGTTGTGGTTGGGGAGTTGTTTGAAACTTTCTTGGAGTTTTGCTCAAATTTGTAGTGCTGAGAATACATTTACTATGATTTCTATGTTTTGGTCAAGTTTGTCATAGTAAGAATACATTTCTAAGGTTTTTTAAATGAAAAATAAAAGCATATAAAAATTCATACCTCCAAGGCTAATGGGGTTTCATTAAAACTCAAGTTTCATATGAATTATAAATTTTGTATTTTTGAATGGTTGAAATTTCAAAAACATGCAAAGGTTGAGATCACCCCATTGTCTACTTAGTCTACAATTTTCAAAAGCTGGGTCTTAAGACCCTAATTTTGTTAAGCGGACCTGTACTAGGTTAGACCCAAATCAGCCCAGAATTTTGGTAACCCTAATAGATGTTGGTTCCGGGAATCCATTCAGTTGTCTCGCTATTCATCTATGGAAATATTTTAGTGATTTAGATTGTCTAGTAATATCACCTACATAGTTTTCTTGCTGTGTTTTTATGATTCTCCAAATTAAGGGTGAAGGTCCAAGTAATAGGGTCATCCAGTGAGGTGGGCTTTTAAATACAGGTTCTTTTTCTTGAAATTTTTGGAGGAAAATATATAGTAGGTGGTAAATAATGATTTTTTAGTGCTTTATTGAACTGGTTGAGTTAGTCTAATCTAATCAAGTATTTTGGTTGCTCAACAAAAATTTTACTAGACAGTGTTATAGAAAATTTCAGTTGGCTTGAGAAATCTAATAAATTATAATGATGAAATTTCTTGAGTTATCCTTTATAATACAGTTTTGCCTTTCAATAGAGCTATGCTTTTGTATGGTCATGGTTTTTTATGCCACTATTTGTTATTTAATCACTACCATTTTCAAAAATTATGAGCATTTTCTCCTTTTTCTCGTAGAACTGTTTAACTAGGTATTTGAAGTTTACAATAAATTGTATGCATGTTATGACTAGTTTGGTTTTGAGGCCGAATTGAACTGAACTCAGGGAGATTGATTTTGTGGTAGAACTTAACCAAGCTAGACAAAGGGACGTTTTTGTTTTCAGGTTGAGAATATTTTTGTGGGTGTAATTGCAACTTGGTCTTATTAATACGTGACATAAATCTTGAAAAAGTTAATATAGTAATAAGTGGATGTCACGTAAGTGTCCAATAATATGGCATGTCCAAAAGTTTGGTAAATTTGTTACTGAAGTCTGCAAACGTGTGCGTGAACACATATGTATAAAACAAATGATCCCAGTTACACCATTTAAATTGCTATATTTACCACTTAATAACTTTTTGTAGAACATGAAGTTAATTACATCTTTCCTTGTAAAAGTACTTGGATGTTCTATGTTATTTATCACCAATTCAGTCATTGATATCTGTTGCTTTGATGATTCTTTCATGATTCTCTAAACAGATTTATTAATGTATGTAAGTTTTCGTTTTCTCCCACCTCTTTTCTTTCCTTGTTCAATGAGTTTATTTCCCACTTAGTTTTTTAGTGTCACTGTTGATAGCCAACGGTAGTGATATCAATGTCAGTTTGCTTTTTTCTTTTAACTGGTATTAATGTATGATGGGAGCCTTCTTGAAGAGCATGCCATTAGATGTATGATGTTTGCATAGGTCACCTACTTTTTCTTTTCATGAAACATCAAAATGTCCCACATTCTATGTTAATTTCGGTTAATTGCTAATGTGCAAGAAAAGTCTCACATTATGATTTTTCATTTGATATATAAATTAATATATCAAAGTTCTTGTAATCAGAGAGTGAGCGAGACAGTCTTTATCTTCATACTTGGTTTTGTGAAATGCATACAGTTTAATTATCAATGTTTTGTTGTATTAAGGTGATGTGATCTTGTGTTTTCTCGTAGAAGTGAATGAGGTGGGGACATCAATTCTTGTAACCCTGATAGAAAAATAAACCTTATGACAGTTTATTGAGTAATTCTTATTGTGCATCTGATGTATACTAATTTATATTGCATTTTGGCACTATTACGGTTTAGCTGCCTTTACTAATGCTCTAGTAAGAGATGACTGAATTTAGATATAGCTTCAGTGATCACCTCTGTTCTGTGGTTTCATAGACTGTATTCAATGGTTTAGCAGGAAGTGCAATTCTAGTCTTGAATCTGTTGGCATAAGCATTTTAGCATATCTGGCTGGAGCAAGTACCTTTATTTTAGGAAGAGAAAACCATGAAAGTGGAGATTTCTATTCTTCGAAATGTATTTTCTCAACATCAGTGGACAAAGCTTGAAACTATCCAATATTTCTCCCAACTGAAGTGCTTCAAGGACCAATTTATTCTGTTGCTGTGCCTTTTTTAAGTGCATATACTGGTAATACTGCAGGTAAGGACAAAAAACTGTAGCAACATACCATATTAGACGAGTATTAGTTTGGGTGGAAATATTTTCAGTTTGAGGAGAATTTAGATTTTCTTGGCCAACTGTTCAGATAACTCATTAGTATTGATTTGTTTTGGTTTAATGCACAACAAAAAGGCTTTTCATGGCTACCTTCTCTAAACATCTTTCCCGCAAAGCTTGTCTAGTAAAAGAAAAGGACATTTTACAAATTGATTCCAGCCTGCCTTTACTCTTTTTGGCTAGAGATGTAAAATGTGAAAACATCCTTTATGTGGTGGAGGTTAAGAAGGTTCATCCTTTATTGCATCCAAGAAAGGCATTCAAGTTGCTAGTCCAGCCCTGGGATGCAAGATCGCACATAGGCTTGCTGTGAAACAATTGATAATGTTGAAACGTAGAAAGTTTGAAAAACCACTTGATGTGCTATCGCAAAACTCAAAATTGCAGTCTGATTGGCCAAAAGAAGGAAATTACAATAGGAAAATCAAGGTGCAGGAGACAGCTACAAGAAAAACCCCTGGTATGCCCACAAATTGCCCACACAAAAGCAGCTTAAAACTTGCAAACGACTAGGTTTTCTGCACCCAAAATAGTCTTAAACCATTCAACTTATTGTATCATAGAAACAGCAAACTACTTCCTCAAAAGCTCTACGGATTCAGTTCGTTGGTTTTTGAATGACAGGCCACACACTAGACCTGTTTCAGATTGTCGAATGCCAAGCAACGAATATAGGCATTTCGGCACGCTCTTTTGCACTCATGGATTTCATTCAGAACTTGAGAGGTGTCATTGCACCCAAACATTGGCGGTTTCCGGAAGGTCCAATATCTCCCTCCCGTCATAAGGCCCTGGCATTCTACTATTCATGGATTTCCTCCAGTGTTTATGTCCCACCTATCAAACGCATATACAGCATTAGGCCAATATCATTACTGTTTTAATATTGATAGTTATAATTATACATATTTATTTCTCATATGGTTAATTTATTTTAATTATTTGATATTTTTTGGTGTTGACTTGTGATGATTTTGTTTATAAGATATTGGTAAAAATATGTTCGTAATTTGTGCTTTAAATTAAAAATTTTTAATATTTTTACTTTTGGACCTTTTGGATTTATTGTAGGTTTATGATCATTTAATGTTCGAGCCCTTTGTCAAGTTGGAGTAGACTTCTCAAAGTTATTAAAAATGTCTGATCCATAGAATTTCAAATTCATTTGGGCCTCTAGAAGTTAATGCGAAGTCATAGTTGAAAACTGAAGTCAAGTTTGACCTTTGGAGTTTTGAAAGGGCATAACTAGAGTGTCCAAAATCCAAATTAGGTGATTCAAAAGTCCAAATTCATTTGTACATCCAGCAGTACAATTCATTTGAAGGGGCCAAAGCCTAAATCTATTGTTTAAAGGGTCAAAATTTGTAGAGAAATTCGAGCATAATCCTTTCATGAGTTAAAAACTTTTGTCTAGTCTAGTTTTAGTTTTTGGCCTATAACTTGAGCTCAAGACCTCTTTTGGAAGTGAGACTGAATGCGTTGGAAAGGTGAGGAGTAGGCCTAAATCTTTTATGAAGAGACCTACTTCTAGAAAGCCTATTTGTCCATTGAAAATGGGATTTGAAATTGCCATTGAATATAATATGTTTGGGATATTATAAATTCACCTTTTTCTTTTAGGGTAAAGTAGAAAAGAGAAACAGAAAACATGCATAGAAAAGGAAGGAAAATGACACACATAAAAGATAAGACTCTTGTATATTTTTTTGGTGTTCTTGAAGTCATGAGAGGCCAAACAACAATTTTAGTCTTAGGGGAGTGTAATGTTACTCATTGTTCAATGACATAAACCTCTTGGTATGTTAATTGTTTCTATTTAAATCTATTTAAGTTATTTCAGATTATGAATGAATGATTGTTAGTGTCAATAATCGAAAAAAGCCTACCATATTGATTGAAAAGATTAAAGCTTGTGATTTGTATTTGTCCTCATTCTACAACAAAGTAGCAATTAAAAATGATAATTTCTGACAAGTTTTCTGCTTTAGTATAGGATACAACTTTTATCACTGTATCATTTAAGGAAAAAGAGTCCTGCTATCGCTGCATCTTTTGCTGTCCTTTCCTTTTCTTCAATTGTCTTCCTTTTGCTAAAAAGGCAACTTTCAAGTCATAATCCTACAGACAAATAACAACTGGGCCTAAATTAACACAGGAAATTCTGTTTGTTAAAGATAACTCAATACAAGTTAAATGATTTGAACTTATGTAATTGTTACATATGTGAACCTTTGTTTTCTTAAATCTTAAGGCTGTTATTTATTTCAATCTTTAGAGTTTGTTATAGGCTAATAGATAGTTAAAATATAAGTAAAGAACCTATTTTACTTAGTGATTATCAAAGGTGATAAGTATTGGGCATACGCACCATTTAGGAGTAGTTTTAGACAAATTCAGGTGAGATTTTATAATTTTACCCTTTGATTTGTGTCAATTCGGGATCATGTGGTGTTTGTTGTTGTTGTTTTGTAGAATTTCCATGATTTCAAGTCGAAATGATGTTAGTGGGTGTGCCCAAGATTGAAAATCGCAATTGAAATGAAAAACTAAGAAGTGGACGCAAAAGGAGCTGATTAAGCCCAACGTTACAACTAGAAGACATCATGGATTCCAAAAGCTGGGTGCCGCAACGCCAACGCATAAGCAAGCAGAAGGGAACTTGTGTTGTGGTGAGCTTGGTAGTGATTTTTCGCATTTAAGGTAGAAGCTCAGCACTGTAGTGTTATATTGCTACGTAGTAACGTTCAGTAGAGTTCTAGTTTTTCAAAACTCTTTCCTAACTGCAGATATATATATATGTATATATATGTATATAATTTTAACTCTTTAAAAAAGGGAGAGTCACCATATAAGAACTTAAGAGAGAATTTTCATGTAATTTTGAGAGATTTTCAATTTTTATTTAGAGATTCATTCGAAAGCAATATGAATTGTAATAACAAGATGATTTTTCAAAAGATTGCAATAAAAAAAAATTCAAAATTTCACCTAGTTTCATTCTTAATCTTAATTATGTATCTCTTGAATTTGTGTGCTCATTTTTGTTTAATTATGAATTAAATCTCCTTTGTTAAGAATAAGACTAACTAATTTATAGAATTGTAATGTTTTTCAATTGTGATTTCAGTTTGTGTGAATTCATTGTGGTTTGTATTCTGAACTTAATATCTATTAGGAATCTGGCCAATTGTTAACAGGATTTCTATTATGTAATTGAGACCGAGAGATGATGTTGCATAAAAGCTGTGAGAATGTAAACCATTGATTAATTCAATATAGAGATATATGAATCAATACATGCAATAGTCATAGGCATAATAGGTTTATGCTAAAAGCTAGTGGGCTTTACAGCGCATTAATGCATTCTCATCTAACTTAGCCCACATAAAAATATCTAGGTTATGAAAATGCGAAATAGGGTTAATATTGTTTGAGAAAGAATATTAATCAACTTAGAGGGTTCTGTTGTCACAAGAATAATACAACAAGTTCAGTCACACAGAAAGCCTACAGTGAAGTGAATTAGTAAACCCAAAGTCTTAGCATCATCATGCACATTATGATCTGTTAATTTGCTTAAGCTCCATTCTTATTTGCTTGTTTTCGTTTTATTGTAATTTTAGATTTATTTTCGATTCATATTCAGTAGTTTAGATAAAGTTAAGGGCAATGTTGTTTTGGTATTTACTTACGTAATCCTATGGATGCGATAACCTAAATACTTCATATATTACTTTGATCTAGTACACTTGTTAGGAAGTTAGAGTTAAACTTTAATGCAATCAAGTTTTTGGTGCCATTGCCGAGGATTGCGTCTTAGTCGATATCGAGATTTATTACTTTTAATTTTACTCTAAACATTTTATTTTATTATTATTTTATTTTATTTTTGTTTCTATTTTATAGCGCTACTTGGTCTTGTTTGCCTTACAGATTCTCACTTACTATATGACACACACTAGTAATCTAGTGATTGAGCCTTTTGAATTTGAGATAGAAAGAACATTATATTAGTTGACGAGACAAAAAAGAGTAATGACAGACATCAATACATAGCACTGCCAACTTTGGAGCAAGCAACCTGAGCCATAAACTAGCGATCTTTAATTGACTATACGACCAAAGTTGAAGGAATAGCTTCAAGCATAAAAAGATTGGTGATATAAGCTAATAACTTTGAGATCAAACCGACCATAATCTAAATGATTCAAATGTCAATTCAGTTTAATGGATTACTCAGTAATGATCTGAATTTGCATATTGCTAATTTTCTAGAGATTTGTGATACTTTTAAACAAAATAGAGTTATAGACGATGCCATCAGACTAAGATTATTCCATTTTCACTGTGGGATAAAACAAAAAGTTGGTTGAACTCATTACTATAGGATTTATCATTACATGGGATGAGCTAGTACAACGATTCTTAGCAAAATTCTTCCCTCCATCAGAGACTACCAAACTACGCAATTATATTACAAAATTTATATAAAAAGATATGGAGGCATTATATGAATTGTAAAAGCGATATAAATAATTACTCTGAAATGCCCATACCATGGCTTGCTTATACGATTTCAAGTTTTTATAATGGTTTAATGCCTACTAATCATACTTTGGTTGATGTAGCTATGGAGGTAACTTTATGGGGAAGACATTAGAAGAAGCATTTGAGTTGTTAGATGAGATGACTATCAATAGTTACCAATGGCAAAATGATAGAGTACAAAGAGTTGTGGGGTACATGAAGTAGATTCGTTCAATGCTTTGACTACCCAAATCAAAGCATTAAACAAGAAAATTAATACAATGACAATCATACAAACGAAGAGTGTAGTTTGTGATCTATATGGAGAGGGTCATGCAAGCATTCATTGCCAAATAGGTAACCTATTCATGTACTCTTTTGAAAGTGCTAATTATGTAGGAAATTTTTTCAAGCCTTCATAGAATAACTCATATTCAAGCACATACATTCTTGGGTGGCAAAATCATACATATCTCTCATGGAGCAATCATAATCTAGTTAAGAAACCATTACCAAGATTTCAACTTTAGAAAAAAAAGTCAAACTTGAAAGAAATGAAATTCATGAGTAGCATTAAAACGAGATTTTAAAATTAAGAAGCATCCATCATAAATCTTGAGGTGCAAATGGGACAATTTAGCAAATATAATCGCTAGGAGAGCACAAGGCATACTATTGAGTGATATTAAGGCGAACCTTAAAGAACATGTGAAAGCCATATCACTTAGAAGTGGAAAAGAATTAGAAGGGCCTGAAGAGGAGAAGCCTAAAGAAGACAAAGTAGATGATCTAGTTGCAAACAAACCTAAGTCAAAGCTTATTGAAATCCAGCCTCCTTTTCCTTTTACAATTAGGAAGCAACAGCTAGTTAAATAATTTGCAAAATTTTTAGATATGTTTAAAAAGTAACATATTAATATACATTTTGCAGATGCTTTGCTTCAAATGCCTAGCTATGCCAAGTTTTTAAAAGAAATCTTATCAAATAAGAGAAAGCTAGCGTATGAAACAGTTAAACTTACAAAGGAATATTTAGCCAGTTTATTAAGTAAATTGCCTCCAAAACATAAGGATCCAGGGAGTTTTTCAATCCCTTCCACAATAGGCTTAATTTCATTTCAAATGTTTTGTGTGATTTAGATGCCAGTATTAACTTGATTTCCTTGTCTATTTTCAAGAAATTGAGACTTAGAGAACCATAACCCATCATAGTATGTCTACATTTAGCTGATAAATTAAAAAAGTATCCAAGAGGTATTGTGGAAGATATGATCGTAAAGGTAGATAAATTTATATTTCCTATAGATTTCCTTAAGTTGTATATGGAATAAGATGTAGATATACCTTTAATTTTTTTTTAAAACTATTCTTAGCCACTAGAGGGGTGCAAATTGATGCAAGAGAAGGAACATTGAAATTAAGAGTTAATGATGAAACAGTGACCTTCAAAGTGTATAAAGCCACAAATCCCTTTAATGAAAAAGAAACATTCCATAGAGTAGAAGTGATCAAGGGAATAGCAGACCTTGGAATTAACAAAGCTCGAATTGAAAAAGTCAAACCAAAGAAATGGTGAGATCAACAACCCATAAAGAACAAACTTGAAGGTGGCCAAAAAGAATTCCTTTCTAATGCCCAACATCAACCCTTTCCTTAAAAGCTAAAAGTTCAAAGGGCTGGTCCATTCATTATCACCAAAACCTATCCTAAAAGAGCTATACAAGTAAAGCACAAGGATAAAGGCACATATATGGTCAAAGGGCAATAGCTAAAATATTATAAAGAAAGTGGATAGAGAAAAGACAAAGTCTTCATCCCATTAAATGATCTAGCCTATAAATACCAATATTAAGGCAAGCTAAAGACTAAAAACAAACGTTTCTTATGAGGCAACCTAAGTTGTATCCTTTATGTTTCTTTATTTTTTGTTTTTCTTGTTTTTAATTTTTTTTGGTCAAACTCATGTAATCCAACAATATTATTTAAGGTTATTTTGTTATTAGCATTGGCTGTGGAGAATTTTTCTTAACTTCAAATCCCGATGCATGAGCAAGTAATGACACCTCATGCAAAATAAGGGAACTAGTTCTAACTTTTTACTTCCTTCATTCGCTATTAGGACAATGTCAATAATTAGTTAGGGGTGAGAGAGAACAAAGTTAGGATTAAGTTGAGTGAAATTTTTTTTACTGTGCTCTCAATTGAAAGGTTGGATTTCTTTTTTTTTTTTTCTTAGGCTTCAACTTGAATCAATGGTTAAAAATAATAGAAACGAATGTCTAGTAAAAAGTAAGTCGATATTGCCCTAATAAAAAACATGGATAGATGAATCATTACAAAATTAAGACTCTTGGGTACAAGGTAAGAAAGATTGAGAATTCAAACCATAGAAATGTAGTAATATGTTCCATGAGTACAATTGATTTTTGATAAGTGTCAATTGCATATATAATTTCATGGTCAATTTATAGAATTTTAGGGGGCGATTTGATTATTTTACCCCTATTATGTGTATATTTTGGGATCACAAGCTTCCATGTTTGGTTTTTCAAGAAATATTGATTTTAATGTAATTTCAATGGAAATCAAGCCAAAAAGACACTTATAAAAGAGTAGATGGTGGTTCGAATTTAATCCAAGGAACAAGAAGCGATTGAGGCATAAAAGGGCAAGGAGAGCATTGTGCACTATAAAGGAAAAATAAGAATTTTTAATATGTTTGAGCTTTGTAGTTGTAGGACCCGCCGCCACGAGTACCCCTCTGCTGCTGAAAACTATGGGGAGCTTTTATTAATAATCTGAAAATCCGGGTACCCACGACGGGAATCCTACGAAAATGAACGAAACTTCCTGGAACTATAACTATACAATTCTGCACATGCGGAAGCTGAAATACATACATCGACTGAATTATACATATTGTTCTGTACAATGGGCCCATTGGCCTTTTTCATACATACATACTATCTTTGTACATCTGGATACAAAAGTATTTACAAATTGACCACACAGGTCCAAAACTGAAAACTGTACAACTGCGATCGGGGTGTGTGTGCGTGCCCTCTCCGTCAGCCTCGATCCACCCACTCTTCGAACCCAGCATGAACCACCTGAAAAGGATGGAAGAAGGAGGGGGATGAGTGATAAAGATCACCCAGTAAGCGCTCCTTACTTTCCTCAATACCCAAGCAAACACAAACAATCATATAAATCAAACATACCTAGGCCTCGACCCTAATCATACATCTATGCGCTTGCTAGAATCTGAAACCGTTATCTGAATCTTATTCTCATTATATACTGATATCATTATTATTCATGTCATGATGTGTATGTCATGCCATGCTAACTGAATATACTGTATGCATGCATCTGAATACCTTTCTGTACCCTCGGGTACCTGCTGTGCTGATCAGACTGGTGAACACAGGGATTCGGCATCCTGGCCATGTGGGCTAAACAGTCTAGATACTGGCTAGAAAGCTGAATCTGAAAACCACTGCCCAATCTGACTGGTGTCAGATGGTAAAATCTGAATGCTGCTGAGTCCTCTGACTGGTGTCAGGAACTGAATCTGAAATACTGCTGAGCGTTCTGACTGGTGTCAGAAGGCTGAATCCTACAGATGCCCCTTCGTGTTCCACCTAATGCTCTCACCCGTACATCGGGCTCTGAAACTTAATACTGCTGAATTCGGATCCCCTGATCCTCTCTGAAACTACATGTCATGTCATGATATGCACATGCAATTTATTATCTGAACACAGGCTCATCTGATGCTTATCTGAAGCAATTTAACCATTTATCTGAATTCCCATACTTAATTAATCAATAATCAATCTTTTTTTTCTGAAAATCTGCTGATGCATGAGCGTGCATGAAAGGTGCATGGGCGTGCACTCAGACACACGGGACCGTGCGTTGGTCGTGCGCCTGGTCGTGCAAGCTACTGGAATTTACTATTCACTTTCATTGAAATGCTTACGCATGGGCGTGCACTACGGAAGGCACGGGCGTGCGTCTGGAAAACTGGCCGTGCACACAGCGTGCATACGGGCGTGCATCTGGAAAAAACAAAGGCTCACGGCCGTGCCATGCAGGTGCACGGCCGTGCGTCTTGTTCTTCAACAAGAGCACCGCTCGGAAAATGCATCAAAACTCATGCCAAAACACAATCAATTGCAAGGCCATTCCAAGTACATGTTCCCAACACATCAAGTAACACAATTCAAGCTTCACATGCCACATGCACTCATTCATCACAAATTTACCATGGAATATTCTTGATTCTCCCACTAAAGCACACACATCACACATGCATGCTTCAAGGGTGGAAATTTGTCATCAAACTCAACATGCAAGGCCATACAAGCATTTCAAACATTCATCCACATGCATTTAACTCATCCATGGCATCAAAACTCATCAAACATGCTGGGAATTTGCGAGAAGAAGTGAAAGAACACTTACCTCTTGCCATGCTTCCGAATGCTTCCCCAACCACTAATCCCTTTGCTCTCTAACCGGATTGGGAGCTATTGGCTGCTGGATTTCCTCTCTAGGAATGAGAGGAATTGCTGAAATGAAAGAAAGAATCGACTAAAGCAAACTTGGGTGAGAAAAGAACCAAATTTCTCTCGGCTCTCACATATATACTATGCCACGCACGGTCGTGCATCAATGATGCACGGGCGTGCACAAGGGAAAATGAACTTAATTCATTTCCCGCTCACTCACCTGATCGAATCCTTTCGAAAGGATTCCTACGAAAGCCACACGGCTCCGAAAACTTACTAACTCACCCCTGAACTTTACTAGACTCCCAATCTCTCTCTGAATTCGATTTCTAACCCCAAAACTCTAACCGAAAAGGCTTTCGAAATCTAGGATGCTACAGTAGTGAAAAAGTAGTCTTCATAAAAGTTATAGTAGACATCTCAAAATTTTCAAAAAGTTATTATATGGAAAAATCCAAGTTTTTTTGGGCCCTCAACCATTGCCACAAATTCAGGTTTTCTTAGTGAAATTTTATATCTAACCTTTGAGGACTAAAATGATCATAACTTGAGATTTCAAAGTCCAAATAAGGCAATTCAAAACCCAAATAAAACTAAACATCTATAGTTATAGTTTGATAAAGACCAACATTTTAGATTCCATAAGCTCCATGCCAAAACACAACACCACACCACCAGATGTGACAAAAATCTAAAAGGTCCGTGCTGTAGCATCATGTCGTGGCATGCCTAGTTCGCATTTGAGGTAGAAACTCCATGTTGTAGCATGCCTAATAGGAGTAGGGTAGAAGCTCCTTGTTGTAGCATCATGCCATGACATAGAGACTTTCAACAGAGTTTCATTTTTTTTGAAACTCTTTCCTAACCCTAGGTATATATATTTAACTGTAACTTTATGGAAAGGGAGAGTCTTCTTAGGAGAGCTTTGAAGAGATTTTTCAAGCAATTTCACGATATTCTAAATTTTGTTTTGAAGACTCAATTGAAAGCGAATTAGATTGCAATTGTGAGACAAATTTTTATCAGATTTCAATAAAAGATTCAGCAATTTATCAATTTTTATTATTATTCTTCATTATGTTTTGTTTGAATCTGATTGTTTATTTGTGTCTAATAATGAACTTAATAAATTTTGCTAAGACTAGGGCTAGCTAATTCATGAATGTGTAATGTTTTTTTATTATAATTTACAAGTTTATTATTTTATGTGAGTTTGTGTTCTGAACTTAATGCCTGTTGAAAACTTGGCCAATTTTTTATTAGGATATTTGTTGTGTGATTGAGACTGAGAGGCGATACTGCATAAAAGTTGTGAGAATACAAACCGTTGATTAATCGAATATAGAGATATATTTGGTAATACATGCAATAGTCATAGGCACAATAAACTTATGCTGAAAGCTAGTGAATTCTACAAAACTTAATGCATTTTTGTTTAATTAAACCTATATAGAAATATCTAGATTATTAGATTGTTAAATAGGATTAATATTGCTTAAAAAAGAATATAAATCGATTTAGAGAATTCTATTGTCACATGAATAACATGAGATATTCAGTCGTATGAAAAACATACCTTGAAGTGAATTAGTGAACTTGAAATCTTAGCATCATCTCATGTATTGTCATCTAATTTATTTAGACACGTTTATTAATTATTTGATTTTAATTTTTATTTTAGTTTTAGATTTATTTTCGATTTGTATTTGATAGTTTATATAAATTTTGAAGTGATGTCATCTTGGTACTTGCTTCCGCAATTCTGTGGATTTGACAATCTTGAATACTTTCTATATTACTTTGAACTAGTACAATTGCTAGGAAGTTAGAGTTTAAAACTTAACGCATCAATTTCAATTTTGGTTTGATTTGGCTAACACATTGTTTAAAGCAAGGATAGAAATTCCATTATGTAGACAAACTAGGTCTCGAGATCTATAACTAGTAAAATAAACATATATATATATATATATAACAAATAAATAATATTCGAAAAAGGGTAACTACTCCAATGTTCTAAAGGCGTAGTAAGTTGGGGGTTGACATGTCCACAATGAGTGACCTCTATGCTGAATCACCTTAAGGAATACGAATATGCTATGCACCCTAAGTCCATTACTTACTGAGTAACCGAGTGATGTCACCACAAGTGTTAGCATTCCCATGAAAAGGTGAGTCAATAAGTTAGTAACAACTAAATAAAGCTCTTAGAAAAATAATAGAAGAAAAAAAGAAAATATTGAGAATAGGTCTTGGAAACTTAAGGAGTCGAGATAGTGTGAACAAAAAAATCTAAGCAATAAATGATGAAGAGGCTAGAAAAGACTGATTTTAAGGTGACTTGTATTTGTGAGCAATACACAAACCATTTTGAGGGATGAATTCTAGGTGAGCATATGTATTAGAGGCTAGGAGTCGATACAGTAGTGATATGATATTTTCAAAGTGGTTTTGCATGGGGCGATATTGGTAAGTGATGTGTGAATTTATTTGTTAATATTTATGAGACAGTCTTTAAGCGTAAGTTGATAAGTGTGTAGTTTTGTTTATTTTGTTACTTGTGTTTGGTTTCTTTTATGTATGTTTCATCTATTTTGTTACTTGTTTTGGTAAGATGTTTGTGGGTAATATCACTGAAAACTCTCTCGAGACTACAACTCGTCTATAGGGTTGCCAAGAGATTTAAAGACTTGTTGCATATGCTAAATACAATCGTGTTAACCTACGAAAGTGGTTTAGGTAGTTAGCTTTTTTTTTTTTGTTTAATTTTTTTAGTGTATTTTTCCTTCTTCCAAAAATTAGTCTCTCTTGTCGTTAGGGACTACAATTCGCTAGTTAAAGGTTGTGATAAGTATTGGGCATATGTACCATGTAAGAGTAGTTTCGAACAAATTCAAGTGAGATTTTACAATTTTACCTTTTGATTTGTGTAAATTCGAGATCACACGATGTTTGTTGTTGCTTTGCAAGACTGTACATGATTTTAAGTTGAAACAATGCTAAGTTGGTGTGCCCAACACTAAAAATCACAATCAAGATGAAAAATCAAGAAGCGGATGTGAAAGGAATAGTACAAGCCTAACAACATTGAATGTGATAGTTTCGAATGAACCTAAAATTGATTTTCATCATTATATTGTTTATTAATTACTTGTTTAATGTTTTACATTTTAAATTTCATTTAAGTCATATTTAAGTTTTCTAAATCATTAAGGAAAAAAATTATAACATGATTGGATGGTGTCATTGGTATTGTTCGGCTTACCTCATCAAATTCAAGGCAAGAGAGCTATCCTTGTTTGAGCATGTAATCATTCTCTTTTACGATGTTATCTTCTAAAAGAAGAGGGAGGTAAGAGAAGGCCTCAAACTTTTTGTTATTGATTGGATATTAAACGATGCATAACACTGTACAAGAATGCAAGAAAGGCAATTGATCAGTGATCATAGCTATAAATCTGAGACCTTGACTAGTAACTAATCAAATCACTTTACCTTTATGCAATTCATTTTTGAACCATTTGACATGGTTTTCCTCTTCCATTTAATAGACTTTATAACTAGAAACAAAGTATTAGAGATGGGTTCGAGTCCAACATAACTAGTTGCAGCAACTAAAGTTGATAAAAAGCTAGTAACCATTGTCTTTTTCACATTGTGTTTCAAGAACAGAAGATTGAAGATGAAAGAGAGAGAACACCAAGTAGAGTAGCAAC